>OMNN01002463.1:5620-30165 GCA_900302755.1 Chromis chromis | reverse complement strand
GTTCCACAAGGAAGCAAAGTAACATTGGAAATTTCATCTTTTCATCAGCTTCCTTTGGTAGAAGAGCCTCAGGTTGTTCCTGACAAGTCAGACTGTGTTGAAAGAACTGTCATAACTGGACATGTTTTCTGTAAATACGTCACTGCACATATTGGCTCCAGATTGTTTCTCTGAGTTTTTTTTTTTTTTTTAAATAAGTGACAGACTCTGCAATCTCCTCATTATCACAGTTGACAATAATGTGATTATGTTGTGAGTTACCTTTGCCTTGAAAGAATGGAGGACTGTTCACAGTTTACGGATGAGCTCCCCTGAGTCCACATTAAAAGGTTCATCATCTAAATTCTGCCTGGATGTAATTACTTATGCATATGACTTAGTCAATTCGAAATTACTCTGAGGAGATATCCTCCTACAGGGTTCCACGCACAGATCAAATTAAATTGGTTGATTGGAAGCTGAACCGCCATGCACACTCACTGTTGCGTGTTTTCCTTTGGAAACCGTCACCTCTAATCGGCCTACGTGGCAGCTGAATTCCTCGGCACATTCATGGATAGCGACATACATTAAAACAAAGACAACCATCCTAAGAGACAGTGCCAGTGACCCTGTTAGGCTGTAAACACACTCCTTCCCATGTAGACAATTGCATCACTCGTTCCATGCATGGGTTTTTATTAAGCAAAGCTGACGCACACGTCTGAAGATCATGGCAGGAAGTACGGGCCGGTGGGCTGGCGGCAGGCAAAATAATATACAAAAGAAAGAGACAGACACTCTGTCGCCGGTGGAAGGGGAATATGTTATCCCATAAGAGTTGGCTCATCTCCCTGTGGGCAGTTGTTGCTATAGCAACAGGAGCTGGGCGTTCTGACAGGTTGGCTGGTTGGCGGTAGAGGGGTTCATGGGACATGAAAGGGGTCATAGCAGGGCGCACAACCTCACCGCCTCCATCGTCAACCCCGTTTCCTCCACACCTCAACTCGCCCTCACACACAACCCGAGGGATTCCCTGCTCTTCATGAATTCATTCATACGTGGGTCAAACATAGATTTTCATCCCAAGTGGGCAAACATCAGCCAGCTCAGAATGTATGGAATTATTTACACGGTCATCGGTAAATACTGAATTATTATGAGTGTGTTCTTTAGTGCCAACTGGAGTGCTCACTCAGATGCTGACCTACTTTCATTTGTTTCAATTTCAACTGCATTTACGTGCGTATAAACACTTTCGCACGCCATCATCCAATTTCACCTTTTGTCTATTTATCATCCTAACCAAACACACATTTCAAGCAATTTCCCATTTCTCGCCTCACCTTAATGCACATTTTTCATCTTGACACACTATCTTATAACACATTAGTTTTCAAATGTGTGCAGTCCACTACCCGTCCTGTGCTTTCTAAGTATCTCCTCCTCACTATATCAGGTTGAGTATTCAAATTGTCAGTCTGACGGACCACCTATTCACCCCCCTGTGCATCCTTCATAGCCGGAGCTTTGACACATGAAAGATCAGAGTCAGTAAACCTTGACATTCAGCTCACTGGGGATCTCGCAAGACACTTAACTGGAGTGTTGTGAAAATACAGACTGGTGCTGGGTAGTGTTTAATCATGAATGCGGAACAATGCTATGGCTGTGATGCCCGCACACACTCATGCGGTGACAGCGTGATCCTGCTCACTGTGCCGACACAGGGCTGATAACTTAAAAGCAGAAAGACCCCTAATCCTCCGCACTGAAGCAACAGCTTTGAGCATGTGGGTGTGCGAACAGGAGACATTATCTGTCACCTGGGAAACACATGGACATTGAGCACAGACTCGTGTGAGCACTTTGGATGTTTTTCCAGGTGTCTGTGGAGACTCACTCTTGACAGTGGCGGTCCTGGTGCAGTTGTAGAGAATAGCCAGCTCTCCAAACACCTTCCCCGGGCCCATGGTGCAGAGCTTCAGGCTCTCCTTTGTCACTTCCACCTTCCCGTCTGAAACATGGACAGAAATACAGGTAAGCCGTTAGTCGTAATGCTATTCAGATTGCACATTTATTTTCCGGCCTGATTAGGCCGAGTACGTGAGTCCGCCGCTACGTTCAGTGTGTGCAGCAAACAAAGTTGAAGGGATGAAATGGAGTGGATGATAGGTGTCTGAGGGCTTTTGCTTCATTTTTGGGGGCATCCAGCCAGAGTGCTCTTGACTCACTGGGCTCGAAAAAATATAAGATTATTTTGCAGTGCGGAGTCTCCAAGGGGCTTCTGGTCTCCTACCAATGTCTATACATGAAAAAAAAATGCTTAAAGCAAAACACCATAACTCACAGACACTGTGTGATATGCCCTAAAGTAAATCAATACACTGAATGTGAAAATATGTGCATGTTAACAGGACTGAGGCGTTCACATAGCATTATTATTACAGGATGTATGGATGCACATAGTCACCCTCAGAATCTGCTTCCAGGGTAAATATATAAATATATTACTACATTGAAAAAATATTGCTAACCATTCTGGCATTTTAACTGCTAACATAGTCCAATAATAACAAGTTTTCCCAGCAATACCACAAACCTTTAAAGCTGGAATTGCACTGCTGCTGAGACACACGTAAACATCTTTGCTGATCTACGTAGATATGCGTGTCATGGGCAGCCATAGGCCACACGGGAGCCGAGGTGCACAAAGACGTCTCTATTTTTTACCTTTCGGAGTTTGGGCATATGTTTCAGCTTAGTACTGCTGCAATTGATCTTCTAACACGGCATGGAAGACTAAACTTCTCCTCAACAAATATTTATGCCCACCTGCTCACTGTCGCCCCCATTTACATCGATAAATGGAGATTCATCCAAGTTTGTGTCACAGATGTGGTGGCTTGTTTAAGCTGTTATTACTGTGAAATTGATTTCAGTTTCCCAACTCTTTCTCTTTCTATTTCTTTCCTTTGTGTATTGCTAAATAAGGCATTGCTTCCTAGCACATAAATCCATCTAGATTTGATTGCATGATAATATTATATGCATAATTATTGTTTATTTAAACTGTGCACCTGGTATGCATGTCAGTGATTGATAAATTGCATTCAATTGTATTTGGTTAGTTCGTGTATGTATGTAGTATGAACGTCATTGATGTAATAAGGAGAATAATACAATAATTATACACCCATGTGGTAGGCCT
Source organism: Chromis chromis (assembly GCA_900302755.1). Lineage (NCBI taxonomy): Eukaryota > Metazoa > Chordata > Actinopteri > Pomacentridae > Chromis > Chromis chromis. The sequence goes on along the minus strand of OMNN01002463.1, from coordinate 26,975 downwards.
TTCACCTTTTGGCAAGCAGGTGACTTGATGCCACTTTTTAATTGGGTGCTTTCCACACAGAGAGCTGTGCCATGGAAAATCCCACTTTTCTAGGTAAAGGATTGGTGTTGTTAAATTTTTTGGACTTCGTATGGTTGGACAATGGCCAACACTGTCTTCAACATCCAAACCCATCACTGACACCATGTCCCAACCTTCACTAAGCAGCTCTAGGAGAAGCAGGTTTAAGTGGAACTGCTGATTTTCAGGTTGGTGTAGCAGCCAAAATGTTTTATTTTTACAAAACTAATGTTTTTTTAATTAATAAATCCACTTTAAACTGAAATCCACAGATTTACTGGCTTTAACAGTATTGAACTGAGCTACACAGTGGTGGTTGCTGGTGAACCTGCTGCTGTAATTTTCCCTATTACATTCAGTCCTGTGTTCCTGCTTCACTGACTTTGTAAATTTCCGTTTATTTTCCGCCCCCCTACTTCAAAAGTGCAGCCATATATCACCAGCCACTTCTGTGCACAGGCAGAAAAGAAGTACAAACATGAATGTATCTAGACAGCAACTGTGTACATTCACCTGCGTGCTGCCAGGAGAAGCATATCTCCAGCTTAAAGCTAGTAAATCCATATTTTTCTTTCACACTGTATGAGGGTCCTTGCTTCTGTCACCAGGAGACATGGCTGCTGCCACTGTGTTTAGATAAGCCTCATCAGGGATGTACGCTTTCCTGGAAAGTCAGCGTTCCAGCAGGACCATAAATCTGATTCACAGAACGAAATCCCAAAGAAAACAGTTAAAGTCTGCTGTAGGCAACTGATGAAATACAGCGAGATGATGCGAGTAGGCGAGTCATCCACAAAGAAGTGTTATCTCATTAGAGCGCCATAACCCCTGTAGACAAAAAGCCTCCAAAAAAATGTTTCAGTACTCCTTCTTTTCTGCACCGTGTTGTTATTTCCGCCTTAATGGAACTATAGTGCGCATTTTTCACCATGGCCAACAATGCATAATCTATTAACACCCAGCATGAAAGTGTACATGGAGAGAAAATCTTCGGCGCTTAAAGTGTGTCACCGTCTTAGTGTGCTCCCTTGCCGTTTTCACTGTCAGAGCCTGCCTGCAACGCTCCGCTTGTTTTTTCTATTCGAATGAAGAAACAGCTAGAGGTTTAAAACAAAAAAAACTAAATGATGTCTCTCCATAAAAAGCTTTTTTAACAGTGCACTGCTCCTTCAGTATTATCAGCTTAAGAATTCATAGGAGGCTTCGTAGACTGATTGAAAAACATATGCACAATAAATCTCTCTTTCAAATGTGTCTTTCAACTCCTGTAATTACACAACCTAATTAATAGACTGCTTACTTCTCAAAACTCTTCAGTCTGAATCTAATTAGGTCGGTAAAAGGAACAGTCTGTAATGTAAAGCAGAGTGCCTGATCTAAAGAAGTAATGGTTTGAACTTAAAGCATAACATAGTGTTATTCAATTAAGTAGTAACATCTAAACTTCCTGTCTTGATCATGATGAGTGCCTTTAAACCTTTAACAAATATATAAAGAAAAGTGAAAACACTCAATGTAGATTGTAGCCTCTTGTGTTTCTTCTATTTTCTGCTCCTTCCAAACAAGCTTTTGTTGACGCTGTCGTATGCATAAAATAGATCAGCTCTGCGCACCTCAGGATTTCTCCCAGGAAAAAAGGAAACTCCTGATGCTTGTTTAAAAGCCGCATTTTAGCTGTAATAAGTGTTGCAGTGTCAATCCCAGCCTTGCAAAGTCCATAGGGACTACAATTAGTGTGCTCAATTAAGTACAAGATTTAAGTCTTGAGTAAAGCCACTGAAAATCGATTGAGCCCAACAAAAAATTTGCCAGAACGAATCAGCCAGCCGTGTTGAGATTATGATGGGACTCGTCAGCGCTCAGAACTCCTAAGCCCTTGTTACAAACTATTAAACCTGGGTGTCATAGACAAGACAACGGATGATGAATAGTGTAGGAGAAAATTGCCAGTGATTTCGCAACGGCTGCTATGATTTTCTACTTTGGAAATTTGTAAGCAAAGACCAAAGACGACGACGCGTGCTTGTTGCCTCTATCTAATCAGGGGTAGAAGGAGATAATGTTAATCTCTGAGTGAAGGAGGCAACTGTCTCTCCTCTGTTATACACGCTATTTGAAGCGCCTATTGAGCCCTGCAATATCACAATAAGCGAAGCAAGACGTGTTTGGCTGTTGTTGGGAGGCTTTGATCCATCAGAATAGTCGCACGGATTTCTTGTGCTGGAGTGCAAACAAAGAAAAGCATCTGCGGTGGTGTTTGGATAGAAATAGATATAGAAGTCTGCATCAATCACAGACAGTCGAAAGTATGCAAGACTCAGATTTTCATTAAAGAAAATCAAGGACAGTCAGTGATTTAAGCGTTCTGTGGATGAGATCATGCAAGGACAAAGACAAGCGCACATCAGTTAGCAAAAAAACATCACGCCTGACTATGGACAAAGTTAATAATTTCCTGTGGAGGGCTGTGTAATTAATTCCTGAGCAAGGTGAGTAGTGGAGCATAGTGCTTCTTTTGGACAGCTCCCTCACAGCCTGCAGTCAGGCTGTGAATTGCTCGGAAATTAAGTAATTCAATTAGTCATTTATTGGAATTCCACAAATGATCTATTTTGGGAGACTGTTATCTCCGAGTTCACACGCATCCCTCCAGACATGCACACACAAACACACAGTTGGGGTCATTTCCTGTTTTTGTGTCTAATAAGAACTGCTGCTTAATCACGCTGCTTCGCTGTAGCGGCTCCAAATTCACCTCTCATATGTAAATACTCTCATTTAGGTCCATTTACATTCACCAGGCCATTTATCAACTGTATACATTCTGCTGCCTAAAAGTGCATTAAAAAGCATGATTAGTAAATGAATAACATATGTATAATGTTAGCTGCTATTAAGCTTTTCACTATCGATACATCACACCATTCCCCTGAGGCTGTGTGGCTGTCTTAATGGCTGATTATTTGAATGCAGCAGTTCACTCCACATAGCAGGGCATCGGGACAGACCTCGGAGCAGATTCCTGCTGGCTCAAGATCAGATGTGTGATTCTGGTTGCATTCCAAATTAAAAGGCTGGCATCTTTTGGACCGACTCTATCTCGCATGTGCTGAAGACTTCACAGATAAAAAACAACATGAATGTGTTCCTGCTAGCCCTCTAACAGCAGCGATTTAAATTGTCCTCTGTGATCTACAAAGGATATCTGACCAAATTATCCACCACTTCTATTAAGAAATCTGTCTTTTAGACACAATCTGATGGCTGCAGATGGATGCATTTTTGTAATTAAGCAAGTTGTTTGTACATCTGACAGTTCTCTGTTACACCCCGAAAATATTCTGGAGAGAAGTGCATCTGTTGAAGATCCAGTACAGTGAAAATCTAGTTTTTTATCAACATGGTATTTTTTATGCTAGAAGACATATAATGAGCAAATAAACAATCAATAGAATGACTGAGTAGTTCAACATTGATGGATTCAGACTTCTGGGATTTCATATGCAGCAAAACCTGCCAACTTCCAAGGTGGGGTGTCAATATCATTATTCTTCTTCAGAATCAGAACATGTATGGCTGAATTATTCCAACATTACAACTTGCCAATTATGTAGCTTAGCGTAGATTTACAGTTTTTCAGCAGAGTTTTAGAGGGAGAAGTGGGGTCTATGTAGATTTGCACATTCTAGAGGAAGCAACGATGTACATTTAGGCCATTTTAAGGCAGGAAGACTTTTACATAGGCAATTATGGTACAGAGAAATGAGTTTTTAGGGGTTGAATCAATGACCGGAGAGGCTTTCACACAGAGGCCATTAGGCCGTGTCTATAAATAAAGCTAAGTTGCTCAGGCGCAGGGTACTGTTTGATTCCCCCTCTTCTTCTTCTTCCATTGATAGTTTTTGTGTTTTCAAACAGCACAAAGTGTATATCAAGAAACAGGATGTGGGGGAGTTCAAATCCCATAGAGAATAACATACAACCACCATCCCATCCTGATGGGCTTTGTTCTTCCGGCACTGCTCAGGGGTCAGATTACCCAATGCTTTCTCTATTCTCCATTAGAGCAATGGAGGAACATTCAGACTAGATCAAGCGTTGCGTTGTTTCATCCTCCTCCCACTGGCCAAAAAAAAATTAGATCATTACCACTGAAAGTTTTAGGTGGTGCAATGCTCAAGTCGATTCTTCTGACTTCAGGTCAGCAAAGATGAATCTGTAAGCAAAAACGGCCACATTCTGTCTGACAGTTTGAACGGTCCAGTGGAGGAAAAGCCATGGGAGAAACAGGACTAAAGCTGAAAGCTCTTTTCGTCAAGCGTGGGATGTATTCAACAGGGACTGAAATGGGTTCAGAAAATTCCAGGGTTTAAAAAAACTCACCATCTGCTCTTTATTTGAAAAAAAAAAAACAGAAGTAGCTGTGGATGATAAATTGCAGTTTATCGAAAAGGTCTGAAATTGTAGCCTTTGATAGCACATCAGCTCTGAGCAGTTATTTGTGTTTTCACCTTGTTATTTTATAGAACACAATGTGACCCCTGGAAACACTTTCAGCATAAAAAAAATACAGCTGCCATGTTAGAAAAATGAGACGCCTGAATCAACCCAGGGATTGGAACCCATATTGGAGAATAAAATAAATAGATAACAAGGCAAATTCTGTGCTCTGCTTTGAGGTTAATTAATAGTGAAGGTTATAAAATTCATTAACATCTGTTTTCCTAAAAATTGCTAATTCCTCCTGAGCACAGAACTGTGACCATGTTCAGAAATAAGGTTGAGCTGTTCCGTAGCAAGTCATGTCAACTCATGCACTATTTTTCTCTCCAGTCATACACAAAACAAACCCTAGAGTTTTAAGAAAATATGGATGTAAACTGGAGCCAACAGCGAGAACAAGCACAAACAGAGAGGCGGCGAGAGAGAGAGAGCAAGAGCACTGGTAATCAGGGCGGATGGCTCAGAATGGGAAAGACTTGTTTTAAGTTCAAAGCACCCTGGCACTGGAAATAATAAACATATCAGGCGCTGTTGCTGCAAATCCCTGTTTTGTACGACTGCGGGGTGAAAGAGCGACAGGATGTTGCATGGCTGGTTAGCAGGTAACAGAGAAAAATGTGTCGTCTTTGAACTGTGTGGGGCAAATATTAAAATACTTTCAGCAGAGATATTAAAAGTGACAGGTTAACTCTGCACCTGTCACATAGTGATGTTGCAGCGATGTATTTTAAATGGGCATCAACAGACTGCAAATTTAACTCAGATCCTACAAACAATCTTAATGAACCATACTTACGCTGATCACATCATCATGTAGCTAAATAAAGCAGGTTGTAGCTGAAGATACTGTGAATAGTTAGCAATATATGATCATTAACATGCTGTAACTCTATGCATTCCTTTTCTTCTGCTCATCTTGGGACAGGTAATGGTGGTAGTAGGTTAAGCAGGGCATTCCAGGTGTCCCTCTCCCCAGCAATGTTTTCCATCTCTTCTTAGAGGATCCCGAGGTGTTCCTAGGCCAGATGAGATATGCAATCCCTCCAGCAAGTTGTAGTTCCTCTCCAGAGTCTTCCCCTAATTGGACGTGCCTCAAAAGCCTCCAAAGAAAGGCGCCCAGGAGGTGTCCAAGTCAGATACCAGAGCCACCTTAGCTGCTTCTGACATGAAAGAGCAGCGATTCCACTCCAACCTCCATCCAGATTTCAAGCTCCTAACCTTATCTCTGGCTAAGCCCAGCCACCCTACAAAGGGAACCCATGTCGACTGCTTGTATCCACAATTTCATTTTTTTTGGTCACTACCCAGAGCTCATGACCAAAGCTGAAGGCTGGAATATAGACAGACTAGTAAATGGAGAGCTCTGCCTTTGGGCTCAGCTCAATCTTCCCCAGGATTGTCAGGTACAATGCCTGTTGCAGCTGCTTACTGCTGACACTGCCCCAATCCATCCTCTATCTAATGTGCCATATTCACCCGTGAACAAGGTCAAAGGGTGCTTAAATTCTTTCACTTGGGGCAGCAACTCACTCCCAACTCAGAGGGAGCAATCCATCGGTCACACTTGGCTGCAAACCGCCCCAGTGTGGGGCTGAAGGTCGCAGTCTCATGATGCCAAAAGGAACCACATCATCTTCTCGTCCTCATGTGTCCATGAATATCACAAATCAGATCAACCTTGGCAAACTCTAACACCCGCTGAGTTTGTGCCGAGAATATGAACACACGTGGACTGAATGGTCAAACTTCCATGACCCTTTCAGCAACTCCACAAAGAGCTGGTCTACTTTTCCACAACCCGGACAGAATCCTAAACAGCCAAAGACACTGTGAAAAGTCCAGATCAGATACTGTTTGTGCCCCATATCAATAAAATCATGTGTCTGAACTGTTAGGTGTGGTAGCAGCTGTGTGGTAAAGTAAAAAAAAATAAAAGGTTCAATCATCACGACCCGACCCAGCAGCTGCAACAAAACGGCCTGTGTGGTTTCACGAGAGTACTGCCTTCTGCCCTCTCTGTTGTTGCTACTGCAACCAACTGTTGTACATGGACAGCCTTGTATTAAATCAAAAAATTATGCTTGTTGATTGTTATCAGCCTTCTGGCAACAAATTTGTGTAGCAGCCTGCAGCACGGGGAGGAAGGAGATAGCAATTTGTTCACAGTGCTGCAGAAAATCCACTAATGCTGATGTTGTAGGAGGAACTGGCGCCAAAATCAGCCCTGAAACGGGGCACTTGGGAAATCGCATTGTTCGTTGTTGTGGTCACGTCAGCTGTTCTCCCCTGTCTTGGACTGAGTGGTGCAAGATTGACAAGAAAGTTGACATCTGCTGACTAACTAGTGCAGCGCAACTTTCAGCTGCTATGGCTGGAGTGTGCTCACTTCACCACCATTTGTTGTGCCTTGTCAAGAAACACTGCTGCCACCATTCCTTTCAAAGTGACAAGAGCTGACAGTTTTGTCTATGCACTGCTCTGCCGATCGGATCTGAGGGCGAACCAGCTGACGTCAAGCCGTCTTCATAAGCGCACATTTGCTACAGGAGCAACAAAAAGTAAAATTGCAGGGGGAAAAGGCAAGAGGAGCGAGGTGAGAAATATAAGTAGGCAGACATGAAGAGAGGATAAGAACAAAAGAGGGATAGCGGGGGAGAAAGACGAGGAGGGACACCTGATGCTATGGGAGAGCACTGCTGAACATCATATAATTTGAGATGAGAGCGCTTCACATCTTTTTTTCAGGTCGACTGAGGCGCCGTCATGCAGGGCCTCCCTGCCATTGCATGATGGGAAATTACACTGCAGTTTCATGCAAGTGGTTCGAGAGACGTAAAGACACTAAACAGTGTGTTGTCAACGGGATACAGAGGACAGCTGGTTTCATCCTTTTTACATCATTTTACCTCGGAGACAGGGATTTGGCAAGAACATACTGTAGTGCCATATGTCTAGTCTCTCAGACTCACACTGGAAGTTACTTTTATTTAGAGTTAGCGTGAGGTGAGCTATGACGGTTAAATCCACTTGTCTGGAGCCCCTCTTCTATCTGTGTTTTCATTAAGACATTATAATGGGCCTTGTTCCGTCCCTGCTACTCTACCACTCATCAAACTCTGATTATGGCTGCTGTGTTGACAAGCTGATTGATAGCCCGAGCAGGGGGCAGTGAAAATGATCATTTTGTATTCATACACCAAATCACAGCCTCGTAATTAGCAGTTAGCGTCCCCGCCATGTGCGCATACTGTAGCATTTCTCTTATGCAGACCAGACTTAATTAGACAGCTTCGGCATCAGAATACAGATTAATATGGCATCTAAAGTACTGCAATAATGGGGCGCTCTCATTTCCACAGCCTGCTGCTTCATTTCAGTAGCTTGCTGTGTCACCACAACATGAGACAGCATTTACTGGGGAAATGGAGTCACTGTCGGCCTCACCGACACAAACGGCAAATGTAAATATACAGTACTGTACATGCACCAAATTATCCATACTGAGAATCTATACTCGCACTAGCAGCTGAGCTAAATGGTAACATGCTAATGGTTAGAAAGTATAATATTCGCCATGCTCGCGAATATTATACTTAATATATAGTTTTTTGTCGTAGCATGGTAAGATTTGCAAGCACTGTAGCTCAGGCTGATGATAAATAAATTGGCATTTCAGCTATTGGACAACTTCAAATCTTGTTTTTTTCCCAGTTTCATGGCAATCTAATAGTTGTCGGTGACAGTGGTCAAAAGTGATGTGCTGGTAGCTCTAGAGGAAAACTCAGGGATCACAGTGATTAGGGATCATCCTCTGGGGACCATAAATGACTGTAGTTGTTGAGATATTTCAGTCTGGACCAACAGTCTCTGCAGTCCACGGAGCCATGTTCTACACTGTCATTATGGGCTGAAAATCTCCCTATCTCTTTCTTTTGTATCTCGAGCATTATTTTTCTGGCTGTTAAAAGATTACATGCTGTTTGATGAGCTGAGAACTGTTTAATCTCCTCGGCTGAGGAAATCATTTCAGAATCCCTCAGATAATGTCCAAAAAGGCTTTGTTGACGAGCTTAAAGCAAGCCTCTTTTTCTTAGTTTTGGAAAAGTTAAGAAGATACAATAATGACACGATCCAATTGTACAGTACAATACAACAGTATACACACAAAGTTGGTTTATAACAGTAATTTGTACTTTGCACAAAAGAAACAATTGAGAATCCCCATGGTAGGACTGAATGTATTCGATGGAGGCAATCAAAGTTCAAAGGAGATCAAAGAGATGGATTTTAACTCAGGAGACTCAATAAAAAAAAGTCTGCAGTGAGAGAATAGAAATTTAAAATAAGCCCTTATCTTAAAGTCCTGTAGACCTTGACTCCAGTGACACTGATTGATGAAAGTGGCCTCACCGAGCTCCCTGTAGTGAGGCTTCTTCATGTAGGTGACGAAGATGGTGGGTTGGTTTAAAATGAAGACCAAGAACGCTTTGATTAAACCTCAAGGCTGGACATCACTGGGTTATCTTCAGGTAAAAGTGCTGTTTACAACCACTGGATACAAGATTATCTATATTTCTGCAGCAATAGCACACACACAGCTATTTATTATAATACTGGGTGGTGGTGGAGGTGTAGTCGACTCCATTGTATTGAACAGGGTTCCTGGTATTTATTGGAATACATTAGATTTCACAAGTCTACTCAATAAAGTGTCTGGTGAGTGTATCTGTGCATGAGCACTGTGCACGTGCCACTCTCGGGGTAAAGGGAAGGATTTGTCTGTCACTGTAGCAGAGCAGATTACTTGTGCTCTATCTTGTATCCTCAGTCTGAAACTCAGCAAACACAGCTTATCCAGTCACAGCAGGCTCTCAGCATCACTCCCACCAGTGTCCACCACTCCCCCAAAACACTCACACACACGCTCACAGTAGCAAGCATCCAGTACAGCACCTTCCACAGCCGACGTAAAGAACCGACTTTCAAACATTTGCATAATATTCAGCTCATATGATGTTTCTGAGCTCGTTTTTTTCTGTGTCTGCCTTCCTCCTCCTCCTCCTCCTCCTCCTCCGCTCGTCTTATGTCACACACACACACTCTGCCTTCGCCGTCTTTCCACATGAGAAACTCTCCGAAGCGGGGGTTAGCCACAAAGGGGATAAAGGCTCAGGGATCATTCACAAATTAGTCATTAACTCACGCTACAAGGTGTATTCATCGGCCTCTGTGGAGCGAAAGTGGGGATCAATTCTTATTCTGGGTCTCATGGTAAAAAGAAACAAAGCCCATCACACACTAATCAGAGAGACGGAAAAAAACAGTGAAAGGAAAGAAGAAGAAAAAAGAGAATAGAAAGTGAAAGGCAGCCTGAAAATGAGGGGAAGATGGACAGATTGGTGAACAGCAGCAAAGAGGAGTAAGACAGTAGGGGAAAGGAAGCGATGAGCAAGTGGAGAGGGATAGTGACAAGAGGACAGATTGGGGTCAAAGTTGGTAAAATGTGAGGAGGAGTGATAGTGGGAAGCATGCATTTCTGCGGTCTCGGGCATTTTGAATTGATAACTTGCAGTGTGTCTCTGTGCAAGAAAGTGAGAGAATGACGGAGAAAGAAAGTGACAAAGGGAACTACTTAGAGGCGGCGAGGGCAAATGAGAAAAGACACTTGCCAGAGAAAGAGTATTTTCACATGGTGTTCAGGGCAGATGGTGCTCCAAACAGCGTAGGTGACATTATTAGTCTGCAACACACGCATACACACCATTTGCACATAAATGACACATTAGCTGAAGTTATAGTCGGCTTGATAGGAGTATTTCACATCGGTAGGCTATTGTATGTTTGCAAATGCAGGTAGATGTTTGCACACCTTTCCTGAAAATCAACCTGAATTTGGTGCAGCTTATATAAATGTCCTGGGTTTTTTTGCCCACACTTTACTCTCTTTTCACTGCTTCTCATGAATAAAAAGTATGCAGCTGTAAACCTATGGAGGTCTTGCATCTGATTAATTCTGCGTTACAATCTCGACTCTAAATAGGAAATAAAAAATCCCAGATGCACGGAAGTAAAAAATAGTGTCTGTGAGCTCTTTCTCAACATTTGATTTTCCATGCCTCAATATTGCATCAACAATGCCGACAGTCGAGTGAAGAAAAAGAATGATGCGCACATGGCTGTTGGTTTATTCATTTCTAAAGGAGAAAGTATATATATGTAAAGATATCTTTGACATTTGAGGCAGCAGCAGCATAGAAGAATGTCATCACACGTGTATTTCATTTAATAGACACCAACTAGGTTCTCCACACTTGCTTCTATTTCATTATCGAGCTGGTTTCTGTATCTCAACCACATTTAAGTAGACAGATACAGGCCAACCACCTGATCCCACCAGCGCTTTTTGACATGTGTGTCATTCCAATTACAGACCCCTCACCTTTTCCCCAGATGACACCTTAATAAACCTCCACTGAGAGCCTCATTAAAGTAATCACGAGGGCCGATATGCAGTATGCGCGGCTCAGTCTCATGCCAATAACAGCACTGCAAGTCATGTTACTAAAGTAAGCACACATTCACAAACACAAACACTCAGAGTCTGTCTTACGTTCTATTTTAGTCCCCAAGTCGCTGAAATTGGGCTCCCTCACATGCCTTTTCTGCAGAGCGGGTGAGCGTCTGAGGCTCAGCAGTGAGTTATGGTTCATTATTAACCAACGATTGGCTGCTGTACCGTTATTGTATTGAATGCCAGCTTCATGCTGTGGTCTCGGGGGCAAATCAAACCGAAAATCTGTGAGCCTCAACGTTTTACTGTGCTGAGTCTTTTTTCCCAAGATGCTACTTTAACAGCAACAGCGGCAACAATTTGAAGTCTGCATTAGTTAAGTTGCCAGGCAACAATGCAGAGCAATGGGCTTGAGCGCTCACGTTTCTATAACCCAGTGCATACTCTATTATCAGATCGTCTTATTAATATGCGAATATATCACAAAGATTACAAAGTCCAGCTGATGGTTTAACGGCGGTAGCTTCCGTAGTTGTAGTAGTTACAACTTAAGGCATGAGTAAAAGAGGCAGTGCATAGTGCTGCTAATGTGATTTACAAATTGTGTCCTTTCACACCTATGACAGTGAGTCACACTCAGGTGGCCCTGGTGATTACATCTCTAAGCTCTGCTCAAGATGAGCGAGGAGCCTGTCTTCCTTTACTCTGCCTCATTGACCAGTGGGCACAGGAAGCCTCTCTCTGAAGACTCCAGCCGTTCGCACAGCAAGAGGATGAGTCCTTTAAACCGTAACAACTGTCAGAGTCTCAGACAGAGACATTAATTCATTTAGCTTCTGTTCTTTAGGGAAATCAGCTGGTTTCGCAATATGTCAGATGGCAGACTGGTTGGTCTTTTAAGTTCTTGCTTGTGATCAGGTAGTTAATTTGTTGATTTTTAGTTCCAGAACTAATCCTCGTAGTTTCAGTCGTAGCATCTGGACTTGCTTGAGTTTGTCGAAGACATTTCACCTCTCATCCAAGAGGCTTCATCAGTTCTAGACTGACTGGTTGGGAGTTCCAGATTTTTATACTCTTCAGGAGCCATTAACACTATTGAAGCTCCAGTCAATTGTACTCTTTTTTTTATACTCTTCAGGAGCCATTAACACTATTGAAGCTCCAGTCAATTGTGTTAATGGCTACTGAAGAGTATAAAAATCTGGAACTCCCAACCAGTCAGTTTAGAACTGATGAAGCCTCTTGGATGAGAGGTGAAATGTCTTCAAGAAACTCAAGCAAGTCCAGATGCTACGATTGAAACTACGAGGATAACCATGACCTGGATGACTGAGAATCTTCACAGACATATTCCAGAACTAATGCATTTTATACTAAGATTCCACTTAAGTGTAAAAACAGGTAAAACAGGGGGTCTGATGATGTGTTTTCGAGTAATGTTTTCATAAGGCAGCCCGTGAGGTAGAGCGCAAGGTGACAGCGAGGTGATAAGTCGCCACTAGAAGCTATAAACGGGATTATCGCAGAATAAAATACGCCATGAAATTAAATGTAAACAGACACCTGTGCCTCTCCCTTCACCCAATGCTGTTTACATTTGATTAGTGATACGTGCAAACAGATCAGTGTCTGTCGCACACACGATCACGTCACCCAAGCGTCTCCAAGCGTCATGCGATAAGGAGTCACAACCCGGAGAGAGAAACTTGTATGTAGCCACAGTCAGTAAACATTGCCATTCATTGTTATTCTGAGGTATATCTCAGTAAAAGCAGCAGAAAAAGAAAATGACTGTCAGGATCGGTTCAGCATAAGCCTTCAAAGCAGCGCATTGTTCGCTTCTGTCATATTCACACATTGGAAAAAATGCTTTTAAAGCTTCACTTAAACTTTAAACACGTTTTCTTGAAGAAATCTGTCAGGGGGTTGTATTTGCGTTCCCTAAAAGGAGGTCAAATAAAATAATTGGGACTCCAATTTGTGTGGAGAAAATGTCAGATCCTGGGTGTACTCTCAAATCCCCCGAACACCTCCACCTGAATAAAATTGTCGACAGTGCATCAATGGTTGCATTGAATATGGTAGCCTGTCAAAGAAGCTGTCAATGCGCCGCGAGCAGAGGTTTGGGGCTGACTCACACTGTAACATTAGCTCTCTTCTCACTTTCCTCACTTCTCTTTCTGCCCTCCGTGTACTCTTAGTAAAAGTAATATAATATACAGTGAGAACACTCAGCTAGTTTTGCCAAAAAAGTTAACAAATAGGGGGGAAAAATACATAATTCAGAATCAATATCAGGATTGCATGCTCCTTCCTGGCTAGGCTTTTTCTACTTGCATTGTGTTTGGTCCTCATACAGACTAAAAAAGGTGACGTAGGGATGTTTGGTAATATTCAAATCAAATTCAAAAAATGCAAAGTTGGCAACATGAAAATAAGGAAGAAGAGAAAATAATACATCCTGTTGTCACAATGAAGTTGTCAAACTGAAGAGACGTGCTCAGTTTTTTCATTCTTTTTCCTAATTGGGACTGGCACAAAAGAACGGCCAGGATTTTTTTACCATCTAATTAAAAGCATCAAGCCAAAAAAGAAATGTGAAGTGGAGCTGAAATGATTTGTCAAATGCTTAATTAGTTGATCAATGGAGCATTTTTTTTTAGTTTCAGCTTCTCAAATGGGAGTTGTTGTTGGTTTCTTTGTCCTCTATGAATCTACATTTATGGATTGTCTTTGTAGTTCTGGACCACTGGTGGGATGAACTGATGAACTGTGATGATTGCTCAGTGTTTTCCTACCTTTAGTGGATCAAATGACAAATTGATTAACTGTGAAAAGAAGTGGCAGATTAGTCAATAATGACAAAAAAAAAAACCTTTTTAATCTTACACCTAAAGGTCACTTTTCATAACTCGTGTGCAATATTTAAACCAGAGCTTATTCTGGGTAACAACACAAACCCATTTATTGACTCATTTTAAAAAATTCCATTGCTGACAAGTAGATTAATGGAGATTTATAGATTAAACCGATCGTGTCCCCTTCATAGATTTGCTTTTTGTCCAAGGCCCAGTGTCCAGTGGGTTCGTGCCATTTAAAACCAATAATCAAATCTCTATTCTCAGAGCTGAGGATTATGCTCTGCAACACTTCAAACCAGCATTAACACTCCTCCTGCAATATTCTCCTGGAGGACAGGTAGAACCAGCGCTACCTATTCAAATTAGCAAACAGACTTTCATTACACTGAGTTGACTGACGGCTGCTGTGAAAGAAATCGATGGGGTTTCACTGTCGGGAAAATACTTGATAATAATTGTATGTGATTATATGAGTTATTATCATAATTAGCCACCTGTACGGGTCTTTGCGGATAACCAATCAAAAACCCATCCCATCTCCATGGAAACGTGAGCTTTTGTCTCCGTTGCAATCAGTATTTTAAAGAAGACCGGTGTCAGTTGCGGATCGGCGGAAGCGACCAAAATACAACAAACACTCAATACGGCAGCCACGGCCAAGCAGGTGGCCTCATCATAGCGGCGAGCCGATGCCAGGATCCATTCTGTTTCTGCAGCTCGTGTTTTGATTGATCTCCAATTATCGGGTGCATCTGAAACATAACTATCCTGAGGTTGTTAAAACAGAGGGGCTGTGATCCTCTCTGAGATATCAATCTAGTCTCTCAGTAGGGGGAAAAAGGTTATGCACTCTCATGTTTAAAACAATTTCAAAGTGAGAGCATCGATCGAACGCACCATTCCTATTACTTTTACTATAGGTGCTGGAACTAGTGTAGCTTACATGTGCCTCATAAAGCTACATAATCATAGTTAACTGTCAGTCCAGAGGCAAAAGCGCTAACAACCAGCCTGCCAAGTCCCGGTAATAAATGACACAACCACCTGAGCAGTGAACACTTCATTTGCCGGGAAAATGATGTACAATGTTGAGCCGACGCAGCTGTGTGTTTGACACGGCATGGCGCAGTCAGACATCCTGTCAACGTGGATTAAAAAGTCACAGAGCGTGATGGGCTCCCGCAGACCTTGGTACAAAGTCGTCCCCTTTTGGGCTAATGCTTTTAACATTTGTTTTTATGCAAAACAAGTCAAGGCCAGGGACAGTTGGGGTGAAAACTGCTGGCAAGGGACACGCTAGGACACGAGAGAGAGGAACAGAAGCGGTTGGGGGCAGCCAGAGAGAGCTGATAACGTTCACAGAAGATAAATATGTCAAGTCGGCCCTAAGGAATTGGAAATTAACCTAACATTTGATATTAATGTCATATGACCACTACTGAATCGAGGCCCTGTTTCCAATTACGTTGCAGTTCTTCCCTCTATCACTGTCAGAGACAAAACCACAAAGCCCCTCGACAATTATTTCTCTTACAGATTTGTATCTTTTCTCTTTTTTGTCTCGCTCAAGAGGAATCTATTCATCATGTCGGTGTCACACTTGCTCATTTGTGACCTAGCATGACGAGTCACCTCTGGTGCAATCATCTTCTCGGAGCCTCAGTCACAGCAAGAGATTGAAATCTTTCTACCTCCATAATGGTTGACCAGACCACAGATCTTTAGGGCTCACTGTCTGGAGAGTCACACCTTTCCTTTTCCTGTTTCTGTCTACAACTCTTGCATTATGCCAGGCCAGTGGTGCAATTATCACGATGAAATGTCTCTTTTTTTTTTTTAATTAACTGTAAGTTACATAAAAATACAATTTCTGATTTTGCTGCAGTGCCAAATACAGCGATCAGGCATAACATTATGACCACCTGCCTGATATTGTGTTGGTCCCCCTTATGTGGTCAAAAATGCTCTGAACCATTGGGCATGGACCAGAGGACCTCTCAGGGTGTCCTATGGGGTCTGGCACCAGGACGTTGGCAGTGGATCCTTTGGGTACTCTGGCTTGTGCAACTGTCAGTCAAACATGTTCCACTGCATCCTTTTGATGCTTGATCACAGTGGGGTCTAGGAAGTTTGGAGGTCAAATCAACATCTTGGGCCATTGTCATGTTCCTCAAGATGTTCCTGACTGTTTGATGTTTTTGCCATGTGGTGGGGTGCATTTTCCTGCGGGGGTAGGCCAGTGACATGTGGGATTTCCATTTGCATGAGGGAGTGTGCTTGTTCTGGGACAATGTTTATTTTTGTGTCTAAGTCTCATCGACACGGATGCCAAAATCCAAGGTTTTCAGCAGAACACTACATAGTACCAATATGATCAATGTTATCCACTTCACCTGTGGTCATAATGTTGTGGCTGATCGGTGTACTTCCACTAATGCTGACATTTCGTCTCAGGTTACTGGTGTCCAGGTCACAGTTGTGTTTTGCATTTGATTTGCATTATACCAGTTAAACTCTTTACATATCCGACTTCTCTACAGTGTACAGATAAGGGCTACAAGTGATGTCCTTATTGCAACAGAAATGTAAATAGAAGAAGTACTCAGATCATTTACATAAGTAAATGTAACAGCAGCAAAATGTAAAATAAGCCTTGAATTTCCATTCTACTTCAGTACAATGGTATTAAAACAAAAACGCACTCAGGACTGCAGAAAAGGTACTCCTCTGACTACTATACAATTATATTAAAGCAAGTAGCTTTTCACTGCTGAGTCGAGTGAAATGTGTACTTAAGTGCCCAGATGGAATCACAAAGTACAGCTGTGGGACGTCTGTGCACAGTTTTGTCGTAACACAAATCCCACCTGCCTGAGTTCGAAGAGATCCGAGTGCAAAGTATGTTTTTATGGAATTATAAATTTGCGGTGGGATTGAACCAAATGCCGTTTATCTTTTTTTAGCCCTACTTTACCACAAATCTATTCTTAACGACGTTTGGCGGAGTGGGGCATCCGGGAAATGTCTCGCCAACCCAATAATAAAAGGAGGTGGCTGACAAAAGAGGCAACAATCAATTTTCTTGATTCATTCTTTCTAGTAAAATATTAACCTTTAAATGCCACAGTCTCTGCAGCTTCTTTATTGTCTTTCACTCTCTCGTTGTTCGACCATGTTGTTAATACTTTAAGGGAAAGTATTTCCATATAACCGAAATTAGAATTACTGCCTCGTGGATGCATGCTTACGCCAACCAGTCAAGTTACAGTTCGTATCCGCATCTTTCCAGACTTATAACATACGTATTAAAGACTTTTAAGGAATTTAATAGACAGTATTAAGTGTATTTTGTGGTGAAATGTAAGCTATCACAATATTGGTATACAGGATTCCAGGGAATCATTTAAATCCTAGTACTATAGATGTTGCTGCAAAGAAGCTACAATTTCTAAAATGTTGATGCTTCTTCACTGTGGCCACACAGATGATCAATACAATCACCACAGATTCAAGGTGGGCACCTAAGATTAGTGTCACCAGTTCAGTATTGGACCAAGTGTGAGACACTGTCACAATCTCCCCTTTCTGTTCCTTAAATAATGGCCAAAAAAGTGTTTTTTGCAGACCATTAGGCATTATATAGTGAAGTTGACCTTTAACTCTTTGGATATTAAATGTCATCACTCCCTCAATTTGTCCTATTAGACATTTTGGTGAAATTATGTAATGATTAGTGTATGAATTCTTCAGCCCCAAGAAAAGGAGATTATCGGGATCTTGTTCACAAGTGACAAGAAAATGGAGCTTAAGATGGAAAGACAGATAGGAGCAGTTATTGTAGCAGACTG
Organism: Chromis chromis; assembly: GCA_900302755.1. Lineage (NCBI taxonomy): Eukaryota > Metazoa > Chordata > Actinopteri > Pomacentridae > Chromis > Chromis chromis. The sequence continues at coordinate 9,192 of OMNN01002463.1, read as the reverse complement.
TCATGTTGAAGAGGGAGCTGATTTACCGATCTACTGATCTCGCTTTATCAGACAGTCTTTGTCCCATCCCTTAACTTTGTTCATGAGCTCTGGGTAGTGACGGGAACAATGAGATAGAAGCCGAAATCGATTTCCTCCATAGGGTGGCTTGGATTAGCCTTAGAGACGGGGTGTGAAGTTTGGACATTCGGAGTAGAGTCACTGCTCCTTCGCCTTGAAAGGAGCCAGCTGAGTTTGTTCGGGATGCCTCCTGGGCGACATCCTTTGAAGATTTTCTGGGCACATCCAAGTAGGAGGAGACCCCTGGGTAGACCAGAATTCGCTGGAAGGATCTCATACCTCATATATCAGGCTTGGACTGGAAAACATTGCTGGTTAGAGGGACGTCTAGAATGTCTTGCTTTACCTGCCGCCACTGGGACCAAACCCGAACAAGTCGAAGAAGATGGATGGATTGATTCTTGAGTTATGGCCTAAAATGTGATTTGCCACAGTCACCACTGACCTTTGGCGTTTGACAATCAAACTGTAATCAGTTCATCCTTGAGTCCAAGTGAGCGTTTGTGCCGAACTTCCCTCAAAGCGTTTCTGAGTAATGTGTTCAATTGAATGGGACTGCAAACATACAAATGGACAACCTGCAAATGTAATGAAACTATCCAATCCTTATTACAGGTTAGTTGCACTTCTCATTAAACTGTATGTCAGAGCCAAATGCAAGTTATAAAGGTTTTAGGAAGGACTTGAACAATAATAATAATTCATGCGTTCCATATTTAGTTGGTATATATATATGAATGTCCAAGTTCACCTCTATATAAAGATCAGTTACATTGTGCTTGCATTGACTGGGGCCACTTTGTCCGAGGTCGGATCTGTTGTCATTGACAATGGCTCTCTGATCATTTTACTGCAGTATCACTTGTCACAAATAGCAAAAAAAATCCCCTTTCACAAATACCATTAGTGCCAAAGTAGACGTTTTGCTGCCGTTCCTGTCATCAGAGTTTTCATACTCATTCCATTTTTTTTTAAATGAAAAGAAAAGAAAAGCCACATGCTGAAACAATATTGCTAAAAAGGAATGGAACATAAAGGACTCAGCAGGCACACAGCATCATACAAAATAAAATCAATGTGACATGAGTGAATCAAACAGCATCACAAAGTGTTATAGTTTTCAGTTTTGCTTCATCACCCCTCCAGAAAGCCATCAATAATGCCTTTTCATTTCTTTGTCTCTGATTGCCATGATGAGGCTTTCAAAGTCAGGCACGTGCCAACCAAGTCAACAAAAATCTTTTTAAACTGAGAGGTTAGACGCTTCTCTATAAAGTCATTGTGCTCGCTCTACCTGTGGTTTTCATTTGAATGGATTTTTTGCATCTCTTTGGATTTTACCTTCCATGACGTAGACCAGCGAGCCCACGTCGCCCTCCTTAATGATACAGCTGTCCTTTCCATACTCCACAGGGTACATGCAGTCCACAATCTCCTGGATCTGCGACAGCTCCAGGTTCTTCATGAAGTCATTGTCCAAGATGGCCTCCTTGATCAAATCCTTGGACCTGGAACAGAATGAAACCGTCATTGCACAAGCTGTGACTTACACAAACTCAAATACACATGACAGCGGTGTCTCTTTATTGTAGAAACACATAAAGAGACAGAACAAGTGGTATCACACACACACCTGGAACAAAACCGAAGATCAAAAAATTCTCTAAACTCCTGTGAAGGATGTCGACCTTTTCAGCACACTGCTTATTCCTAAGGCAATTACAGTCTCTCTCAAACAGCACAGCAGCTTTTCAAAAAACATATCCTCATTGCAAAGACATCAAGGTGAAACCTTTCTATTCCCACCAAATGCTGGAACAAGTCAATAAATAGCTAAATCCATGCCTAATGGAAGCAGATTGTTTCCATTCAGGGCTGCACTCCTGAAAGCCAGTTCGGCCTTCAGACTGCAGAGTCATTAGGGCATGCCACAGGTAAGTATTTTCTGCAATGTCTATGCAAGGAAGGAAGAAAATGTAATTAACTGTACAGCTAACATGCAGTTGTCAAGGTGCAGGAGTTCTCTGTGAGGCGGGCGAAAAGGAAGAGCAGGGGAAATGAACAGGCTGACAATATTACAAACGAGGACATGTCAAATTATCTTTGTAAATCCAGGAGCTCGCAGCTGGTGTACCAGAGGAGAGATATTTGTACATAAAAGGTGTCCATGTGTTGACAACAGGTCAACGCAGGCCAGGTGCAGTGAAGTTTGAAAACGTCAAAGCGAGCGTCAGCCCAATCCACTCGCACAGAAAGAAGTGTCGAGAGACGGGAGGGAAGTCAGAGGCGGAGCAGATCCTGAACAGTGAGTCAAGATCACTCATTCATTGAAGCATGTCATCACCGCAGTCTGAGTTGCTCAGCTGCGAGCCGGTTATGACGGAGTGTCAGCTATATGAATGAGGTTAATAATATGTATCAGGGCTAATCCAGGGAGGAGACACCTTCCACTGAAAAGGGAAGCCTTTATAGCCTAATGCATAAAAACAGAAAGCAACAGCTATCCCCTGCTAAGAGGATTCAGAGCCACTGCTGATCTGCCTCCTGCCTTTCTTTTGTGCTCGGTGCCCTTTTCGGGGAACTGATTTCTTGGTGCATTGTTGACGCAGATCACCTCAAGAGCTTATAGATAAAAGGGCAAATAACCTGGAAGGCATTTATGAAGCAGTACTCCCAGTACACATAGGCTTCTCTGCCCTGCTGCCAGCCAGCAGCAAAGTCCTTCACGAACCACACAACTGCATAAACAAAACTTCAAGCTACAATATCACTGGTGCACAGGATTATTTTTTCTAAGATTTATATGCTGAGCACTGTGTCTGTGTTTTCAAAAAAAACCACAACAAACTTCTCTGCACATTCATGCGGATATGAGGTAATGTTTTATAGTCTGCGTCTCACCTCTCTTCACGTCGAACTTTTAAGGTCACAAACGCCCCTCCAATAAACCGTGGGAGGCACTATCGAATCTGAGAGAGAAACAGTGTCGCTGTTTTAGATGAAAAAACTCCCCCAAACTGTGAGATGAGAGATGCCAATCTCCGCCGAGGAGCAGCTAAATAAAAAAAAAAATCTCACCTTCACCAGCAACTACAGGTTTCAAGTGCATCGTTTTTGCAGCGGCAGTCTTGTTTTGAGTTTCAAACGCTGAGATATCAAGAGAGCGGTTCTTATAATTTGTGTTTTGCATTCCACATTCATGAATTTTCAATTAAGGTTCCAAGGCCTGCAGATCCTTGCTTCTGACACTAAATTACTGAAGACCAACATTAACTAGTTGTCACATTTTATTGGAAATGAGAATTCATTTTTCCCTAAAAGGCTATATAAATGCCTTTCTTTAGCAGCTTCATTATCCTAGAACAAGGGTGCCCAATCCTGGTCTTCTAGGGCCACTATCCAGCATGTTTTAGATGTCTCCCTCTTCCAACACACCTGATTCAAATGATCAGCTCATCATCAAGTTCTGCAGAAGCCTGATAACGATCCTGATCATTTGAATCAGGTGTGTT
>OMNN01002459.1:1766-17315 GCA_900302755.1 Chromis chromis | reverse complement strand
ACACACTCACACACACACACACACACACACACACACACACACACACACACACACACACACACACACACACACACACACACACAGGCTTGTAAAGCAGGAAGGAATTCATCTCTGCTCTTGAAGTGGTCAAACAACAAAGTGAATGTTTTTGGCCAAACGTCTATTCAGCTTTTCCACAATGCTCGATGCCGGGCAGAGGATGAGTCAGCGCTCAAAGAATGCTGAGGGGTTTTCTTGGCAGAGGAGTTTTAGCCGAAGACGTCTCGCTCCATTCAGACGGAGATATCGAGAGGAAGCGTTTAAGAATAGCAAAGATAGCCTGGATGCCTGTTTCTGTGCGGCTGATTCATGGAGGCAGAAAGCAGTAGCCTGCAGCAAGTGTGTGTGTGTGTCTGTTGCATTTGTGTGCCTTTACCAGCGTGCTAGGACCTGTGTGAGAAGAAACAGGCATAAGGAACGTCGAAGGCAGAGTAGGTGAAGTTAGAAAAGGAATAGGTGAAGAGAAGATCTACTTTTTCAGTCTAGATCTTAGTCGTAAAAGCGTTTAAAGTTTTAGCCGATACTGAACTGGGCAGGAAGACGCAAGGAAATTACATGCATTTTTTCTGAAGGAGATGCTGATAGAGGTTAATTGCAATACTTAAAATAAAAAGTAGCTGACTCTATCCTCTGAAAGTTCTTGCAAGGTTATGTCTCCACCCTCGGTTAGTTCTGCTTTACTCTCACTTTTAAAAAAAAAGTTTTTTCCAGAAACAATCCTTCCCGTTTCTTAAAAACAAATAAACCACCAGTATAATCCTCAGAATAATTAGCATTTGTGCGACTATTTTTATGACATCTGTGTTCCTCATTTGCTTAGTAAGTGGAACAAACAAAAGCGGTATCAGTGGGAAGTTTAATCAGAGTCTGGAGCTACATATTAACCTTTATGGGGCAGATGTATCTCACAACAGGAACTGTACTTTGCAGTTTGAAAGCTTATCTTCCACCCTAGGGGATAGTCACTGAACACACTTCACAAGATACTTCAGTAGGTTAGTTTCAGAGTCATGTGGGCCCAGCTGAACGTCTCTAACAGCCGTATACATCCCCCCCGAGGGTGACATGAGGACGGTGTGCTGTCAGATGACCAGGCCCAGCATCAACAGGCCTTTGTGTGGGCTCCCCATGTCCGAGTCAGCATCAGAGGTCAAGTACTTCACCACCATCGTGACCTCGGTTCATTGTGTATCGACTAACAAGCTGTACTGGGAGGGCTTTTGTGAACTAATTTGCTCTAAGTGTTTGCATTTGTTCCTGTGATATTTTACTAAAAACTATATTGTTTGCAACTGAGGGACTTAAAAGCAAATATTCTCACGCCACACACACAGACTGGAGTTTAGAATACCGTACACGGAGGAGCGTTCACGTTTATACTCATGTTGCCCCCTTCACAGTTCCTTTTCTCACTTCTGTCCACAGCTGTGTGATTTCCCAGCCTCGTCTCGTGTCGAACCGTTCAGCTGCTGTGGTGGAAAGAGAAAGTCTCGCTCTTAACTCGTGAATGATTTCTCTCCTGTATATTCATTTCACTAGCTACAGATTTCGTTTTTGCGTAATTCTGAATGTAAAATAATAATCATTTGTAGCTGACATTTCAATAACACTGAAGAACTCACCTTTTACCTATACCGGATATGTAAAGCATCAGTCTTCTGCACAGGCATATAAATTGATGCTGTTCTCAGAATATCAATATTTATCTTGTGTGACCATCTTTTGTGAAATGTGGCATCTATTTTTATCAGGCTGCGAAGTAGAGAGAGGAAGTTGTTTGGTTACACGCAGGTATTATTAAGTGACTTATTGTCAGTCGATGTCTGGTTTCAATATGACGTTTTATAGACGGAGAAGAGGAAAATAAGTCATGAATCAGGGTTTACTCATCTAAGGTGCAGCACAGCCACCTAAGCTTTACTAATTTGAGTGCGACACCTGTTTCTCGTCTTGCGTTTTGTATTTTGCCGTGTGTGAATCGCTCCTCGAGGCTATTATTATTATTATTGTTGGTCTGTATGTGGCGTTTCAAAGTAAGCCACAGTGAAAGGCATTCATTCCTGAAGGCAAGGATAACTCAAAAAAGCCTGGACATCATTAAAAAATGATAGTTGGCTGTAGTTGTGAGGGGGCAGCTTTTCATATTCTGGTCTTATGAACCTCCTGGAGGAGAAACAAGCATGATGAATTATGGGGGGCTGTCAGAGGATGGATGCAGAGACAAATGGCATTACTCTCCTTGAGTGTCTAGACAGCGCTAAGTTACTTCAGTCTGGTTTGTCTTAGCGTGAGGACTGGTGTGTTTTATGTATGTGCATTATCATGATGAACTACATAAATGGCGACACGTGGATTAATCTGAGCTCACTTATTCTCCAACCTTAAGTCAGTTCTACTTATCCCTGCGCTGTATATACAGCCGTGTTATATAAGAAGCATCTCCGCCACCAAGAGGCCTCTCTGTACAGATTATTACGCCTGTTGAAATGGTTTGATTTGGAGAGAAAGAACGACACAGGAGCACGGTGGGAGGGTCAGGTAAGAGCAGGAGGAGGAGGGATAAGACAGAGCCACTGGGCCTGACTGTACTTGCCAGCACATTTGGAGAAAAGCTCTCGGAGCACAGCCTTATACAGACATTTCCAAGAGAGCAAGTGCCCCAGCCATGCGCTGTGATTTCCTGTTAACCCCTCAGTGACTAAGAAGAGCAAACCACAAAGGGGATGAGGAACTTTCTCTGGCTGTAATAACAATAAGTGAAGAGAGACCAGGTTCTGCTTCAGTAAATGAGTAATTTTATCTGCCTGGTGACCATGTGTGGTTTTGTGTCAAGCAAAGGACTAGTTCAACACAACAGAGGGCTTCAGCACCAGACATGCCTCTGTTGTGTTGAACTAGTCCTTTGCTTGAGGTATTTTAAAGGTTAGTGTCTCAAATCCCTCCCGGAGCATCAGCAAGTGACCCATCTGCTTAAGAGAAAACCTCTTAAGTCAACTGGTCACTTAGCTAGCTTGGCTGCCCAACCAGCTTCACTGCCCTCACTAGTGGACTTGGTGGTCTTCGTCCAAGGCAGGACAGGAATAGATTGTTTATAGCCGCGCCTGTCGAGGTTTGTAAAACACAGTCCAGTCTAACTCGAGGCCTCTGCAGCCAGCTATGCCCAGAGGACCGGGTCAGCACGGACACACGTGTTGGCGGGTTGACAGGTGGGAGGGTGTGCGCGAGTCCACGTCCTTATGCGCGTGTGCCGCACACGCTTTTAGCGTCTCAGTGTCCGCCGTTCTATCAATAATGCAGCTGCTCACTCTCAGTCTCACTCCTGAGCCCTCGCTTTCTCTGCCATTAAATATGCATCCATTTCCCAGTCCTAAGTCTCTGTCCCCTCCAAGTTCCCATAAGCCCTCCCTGCCCGGCACATCAACAGCAGGCTTGATGCAGATGAGATCAGAGAATATTGCAGTGCTGTGTTTGATGTAGGATCAATTCAGCCATACGAGGTTTTAACCTGCTAGAAGTGACTGATGGGCAAGCCTTTGTCTGCTGAAGGGCTGTTTTGAGTGTGCCGAGTCTTCCTTGTAAAAATCCTTTCTATATACACTGTTGTTAAAATAGTTATGTAACTTAGAGCTCTGTGTGGAGGATTTTCCGTCTTTCATTTAAGCTTCAAATGATAAAAACAAATATCCAAGGTACGGCTCTAACATTCCAGAGGATTGTGTGAATCTGCAGAAACTTTGCCGTGCTTTGTCAAACGGACCGTTAAAATCCTAAGTGTTTTTGGAACGCCTTTGGCATTAGAGTTCAGTAGAAATTGGATTTTGGAGGCCGTAAACATCCTATATCAGGGTTCTCCCAAAGGACTGGCGATTTTCTCTGGCTAGTCACCTTGATGACGCCGGCTACCTAGGGCTAGTCCGGCAATTTCTGTGCTCCGGATATTTGGGTCCAATTAATGACGAATATTCGGCTCGGGCGGCGGCGGCGGGAGTGGGGGGGCGCGCGACTTTACTAGAGTCCACAAAATACTGCTCCATCTCCCGCTTGGCACTTCAATCGTGCTCCTCAGGGTGTTCATCGTCAGAGTCTGACAGCGTTAGCATGTCCTCGCCAGTCCTTTCTGTCGGGTCCTTTTCCACCTCCGAACCGCGGGGTTGCACTCGTTGTACACTCGTTCTCCCCCTACGTTGTTTCTCTCTCCCCTTACTATGTTCAAGTTGGCAGAACCCTGCTATAGTGATAAACCTGTCTAAACATACAAACACTATTGGTTGCGACACTTTAAGGGATTTGTTTTCTAAGAATTCCGACTAAGATGCCTACTAAGTTGGGCTTTGTCATATAAAAAAATAAACTAGGGAAATCAGTGCTTTCAAGTAGACAAACTCAGTACTGGCACACAGTTTCTAAATGATCTCAAACACATCATTGCTGTTTCTCTAATGCACCTTCTTGTTATTTATTGACCGACATTATAGAACTGCAATTAGCTTAGTCAGCCAATATGTCAACCCTAACAATTTATCTGTATTAACCCGCTACTTACACTGAGGCATCTTTACAGCATCTTTACTGATACAATATTAGAATAAGTGTATTTAGGTTCTGGGGTGATAAAAACAACAAGGTAAAAATAACCTCCAATGCTGAGGTTCCTACCTCAACCGGTTTCAACCACTATTTGTTCTTATGCATTTTTGTGTTGTCCCATCTTGCCCAACGCTTGTCAACTTGTCTGAACATTGTCCAAAGTTAAATCTAGCCTTTCTACAATTCTTGGCAAAGGCTGCAATTTAGTATATGTGTTACGCGGCGTGTTTGACCCAGGGTTAAACTGTTTTTGATGTTGTTTCATGTGATAACGCTCCACCACGTTATAAATGTATTACACAGTGAGTCTTGAAGTGAAGCTTGTCTTAAAATATATATATTTTGCAAATCAAATTGCATTACCTATCAGGAAAATTGCAATTAGATATTTTCCCCCTATAGTTCAGCCCTACGTGAACGTGTTTCTCATGAAATGTTAAGAGGATTGTGCCACATTTAAAGATCAAAAATGGAGACACACAAATTACTTGAACCCAGTAGTTGAAAAGAAATATTACTGTTGTCAGATTTTTACCTCCACCAAGCGGAGGTTATGTTTTTGCCGGCGTTTATCTTTCTGTCTGTTGAACTTGAAAAGTTATGAATGGATTTTATTAAAATTTTCAGGAAATGTTGATAATGGGACAAGGAACAGATGATTACATTTTGGTGATTGTCTGGATTACCAAAAATGAGAAAATGCCGCTCGTGGAAATCACAATGTGGGTGGAAATGAGCTGTTACCGGCCTGAGCCTGCTCTTTAGCGCGGTGGCTTATGGGTAATGTAGTAGTAGAGAAGAGATGTGCGTTGTGTGTATGTTCTGCCTGGCACTCGTGCTGGACTCTTTCACCGTGTCTGTGACAAATAAACAGATCCAGTTCCAAGGTTTACTGCCTCCCATGTTGCCTGTTTTGATAGCGGCCCAGACAGCTTGTTACCAGCACAGAACCAGCTAACACAGTAGTGTCGTTTACTGAGGTATACGCCACGAAGCTGAGAAGGTAACAGCTGCTTGGCGGAGGTCAGCTCTCCGAGTGCTTTTCTAGTTAAAAATGTATTTCTAAACCATAGTAAATGTAATTAAAGTGCAAAACATCTGCAGAAATCTGTACACATTACCAAAGAGCATGGACATATGAAAGCCTGGACCAGCATTCACTTTGGGCACAATTATTATAAGACTTGTGCCAAATAACACAATCACAGGAAGGCGTTTTGAAGTTTATGTAATACACTTTGCTGTGATTGAAAGCAAACCCAACACCATCTGCTGTGGTGTGTACACAGTTCCAGTTAAACTTACTGGCTAAAATACTCCTGTTTATAGGGATGTTTGTAGGCCTAAACATCTGAGTAGCTCCTGGTTGGAGAGGAGCCAGCATCCCAAACACTTCATCGATGAAATCCTCGTTCTTTACTCGTTATACATTCTTTTGTTTAGCTGTGCTGTGAGCATCTAAACCAAAATGTAGTTATCAACTTGCAGGAAAGTATAGAACCTGTGTCTGTGTGTGCATCGATTGTTGAGGCTGCTGTCCTTATTAGGCAGTGTTAGCAGCAGGAAGGGGGTTGTGGCTTTGGTGCTGTGTCACCGGAAGTAGCAGATTGTATCACGGGTGGGACAGATGGAGGGAGAGGTGGAAGAGATGGATTAGGGGACTATAAGGAGAGCATGGGGGGCAAATAAGGAGAGGAAGGGGGAGGAATGGTAAAAAAAATATGCCACTCTTTGTTACTGTGTCCCCTCTTGGCAAACCAGAAAATGTAGTATATATTGGGAGTTGTACAGGTGAATGAATGCATGCAAACTGTGCATTATGTGCTCATGTTTATTTGCATGTTATCAGTTAACTTTGTTCTACTCCTGTTCACATATACAAAGACCTTTTTTTGTGTGAGGTGTCTGTGCAGGAAGCTTTTTGTGGTGTTACACTGTGGTATTTTTTTTTCTACAAGGAAAGATTTGTTTGTCTTTCAATTTCAGTGTCTGCAATGCAAACACACTTAACAGCCTCTTTGCTGCCTAACCTGTATCTTAAATACCTGACTGATGTGTAACTTTGTGTTTCCTTCCCACTTGGAACTATAAATAAATGCGTTGTCACTGATCTCAGAGCACCTCACGTGACTGTTTTCTTACCAAGTGTGTGGAGGTGGAGGTTGATGTGGAGCAGGTGGAAGGTTCCAGTGCCTCGTCTGTTTGCCGGAGCTCGGCACAACTTCCCGTCTTTGTCCGCCTCCATTGTTGTTTCACCTTCCATCTTGTTTGGGATCAAACCAATCTGTTTTTCTAAGCAGTCAACATTTTACTGCATTTGTTTTTTTCACATTTACTCCATCTTCTTCTCTCTACATGTACGTCAGCGAGTAGCCAGTCATAAAGTTTGCCATATCTTCCTATGTTGTCTCCCCCAGACACTATATGAAATTCAAATAAATTGCACCTTATGAGTCAGGTGCTGGTTATGTCAATGTAATGTATGTTATAAGCCTAGCACACATCCAGAAATATTGCGCTGTGACATTGTGGATTAGTCAGAATCGGTGAAGGCCAAGCTCATCTGGAAGGACTGGCTCTCATCTCTAAAAAGGTTTAGTTTATAATGGAGTGTCTTTCATTCATTTGTCCATCTGGTGTCTCCAGTTATCCCTGACCTCCCTTGTATTTGCTTCTTCCATTTAAGCTACAGGCCACACTGAATGCAACACCAGGAGTTTATAATTTTGATGTGAATATAGATAGGAATGTTACAGTACCAGGAGTTTGGTAGTTGGTACACAATTGTCAGTATTGAAAATATATAAATCAAATAACTGTATTTCAAAATAAAGAGATTTAAAACGCAAACAACAAAAGCTGCTGCATGCACAATGCTCTAACACACACACAGACGTGCAACATTATATTTTACCATATTTTGCATCTTCATCTCTGTATATGTTGTATGTGTGGAGCGCTGCTACAACAGATGCAGCCGTCACAGTTCACGAACAACAGAAACATTTCAGGATGCGAACATTTGGGCCATATGTTGTTAATATAAAGTCATCAGCCGACACTCTCACTTTGAATTCTTTGTGCAGTTAGGGGGCTTGGATAAGTATGAGTACTGTTTACATCCTGGCCTTTGGTTGTCTGTAACTTGTCCTTGCGCAACTGATGGGAATGCAAAAACGTAATACTTATAAGGTGCTTTTCAAGACACTCAAAATATCTAGATTCTTGATGTTGTGTTTTTTGTCCCCCGTAAGTCCCAGTGGACCTGCCTCTGCCATTCCTCATGGTGTAGCATATCTGTGGCATCGGTTATTTAGCACCAATGATACCACAGAATAACAAGTAGTGACTTGGAATTGAAGACCTTGTGATATCCATACATGCAGTCATGAAGATCTACGGTCAGAATTATAATAAATAATAATAATAATACATATATAGCGCTTTTCAAGACAGTCAAAGACACTTTACGATGTAGGTAAGAACTCAAAATGTATATAAATAAATGGAATGTAGTGGAGAAAGGAGCATGTAGTAAAGGGGATTTATGAGTTGTGGGCAGTGTTGAAAAGATGTGTCTTCATGGATTTCTTGAATATGGAGAGTGAGGAGGATTCTCTGATGCTTTTTGGGGAGTGAGTTCCAGAGGGTGGAAAAAGCCCCGTCACCCAGGTCCAGTATTTGGTCCGGATGGTGGAAGATAGGAGGCTAGCATCAGCAGAGAGGTTCAAGAGCTTTGTAGGTGATCAGGAGGATTTTGATTCGCTGGGGGACGGGGAGCCAGTTTAGGTTCTGAAGGATGGGGGTGATGTGATCGCGGGTGTGGGAGTGGCTGAGCAGGGGTGCAGCAGAATTCTGGATGTACTGAAGTTCCTTAAGTGTTTTGGATGATGGACCGTAGAGAAGATTGTTGCAGTAGTCGAGTCTGGATGTGATGAATGCAAGGATGAGAGGTTCTACAGCTGAAAAGGGGAGGGATGGACGGAGGCGAGCGATGTTTCTGAGGTGGAAGAAGGCTGTTTTAGTGATGTGCTTGATATGTTGGTCGAAGATGGCGCCAAGATTTCTGAGGGGAAGTGAGTACAGTGGAGCCATCGATGGTGAGAGAGAAGTTGTGGGGGGGGTTTGGTGAGTTATTTTGGACTGATTATGATGATTTCTGATCTTGTTACAGTTTAGATTGAGGAAGTTTGCTTGCAGCGATGGCTTCATTTCTGTGATGAAGTTGGTGAGGGTCAGTGGTGGTTGTTTTGGTGGAGATATGGAGTTGGATGTCATCAGCAAAACAGTGAAACTAGAGTCCATGATGGTGGATTAGGTGGCCGAGAACTGAACCTGAATACAGTAGCTCTCCATGGCTGTCATCAAATCAATAAGTGACATATGTCTGTGGTTGTGTTCATAAGCATTGTTTGTCGCTGAGGTTGCAGTCGCTGCCTCACAGTTGTGGTTTAAATGGAGAGGAATATTAATGTGAAGCATGTCTTCTAGTGGAAAGCAAAACAATCTTTACTAACCGCATCACCAGGTGAGATCCTCATACAAGACTCACTTACACCGTGCCGTAAATTAATCTTTTTCTGTCCTGTCTTTTGTCTTCCAGTGAGTCGAGTATTTGCCAGGCCCGGGCCACTGTGATGATCTATGACGATGCTAACAAGAAGTGGCTTCCGGCAGGCACTGGAGCCCAATCCTTCAGCAGAGTCCAGATCTATCACAACCCCACCAACAATGCCTTCAGGATAGTGGGACGCAAGATGCAGGCAGACCAGCAGGTACAGCTGCCAGCTTTGGACTGACTGTGTGTCTGACAGACTTTGTATGTTTGGTGTGTGTGTGCGCTATATTTTGCCTCTGGTAGTGTGAGTCGTGTGTGTGTCGCTCATCTGTGCCGTAATGTGGCTTGTGGGCATCTGTGGTGCCTACAGGTGTTTGAGTAAGCAAGTGTGAGACAGTCTATATTTATAAATGCCCATTCATTCACATTATTAGTCTGTGATAAGACACACTGAGGCTTTAGATCCAGTTTGGGGAGAGTGTTCCCTGCATGTAGTGTGATAGTTCTATTAGAGATACCTGAGGCCCCGTCCACACGAAGCCAAAACGCTTATAGTTTCAAAAACGTTCTTCGTAAAGACGGAGCTGTTTCAGTAAATGTGTCCGTCCACACGAATTCACTTGATATTCCTGAAAACAATGTAAAACACATGCCAGGCCTGTTGGTGGTGCTGTGACGGCGTAACGGAAACAAGGGGAACTGGCGGCGGGACTTTAGGCATGCGCAGAAACCTGTATACGATGTAAACATAGAACATGAAGTAGCGTATTGTGCTTTCCGTATGTGTTTGGTGAACACGGTGATAATGCAGAAGAAGTATATTTTGCTGTTATAGCGATAATAGGGTGACTAGTTTCAGCAGTACACACGCAACACTGGACGGCGCCATAGTTGTAGTCCTTTTCTGAGTTTGGCGCATGCGCATTTATCGAGAGGTGGAGCTATGACGCAAGCGTTTCAGAAACGATTCGGATAGAGCGTAAACACGGAGCCGCGAAATCACCGTTTTCAAATCTTTCCACTCTGGGACCTAGTTTCAGAAATAATCGTTTTCAGACCCCGAAACACCGTCTTCGTGTGGATGAGACACGGGTTTGACGAACTATTTGTGCGTTTAGGCCTGGGTTCGTCTTCGTGTGGACGGGGCCTAAGCCTGCATTACTGTAAACCACCCTATGGATTTTAATGCATTTTATTTACCTTGATGTACATATATGATTGCATGGACCGTGGAGCAGCAAGACATTTAGTGCAAGAACAACTGGTGTGATGATAAGCTGGTGCCCTACTGACCACCGAGGCCGATATCACCTGTACTGGTTTATTTTATCTCCTCTGATCATAAATCCTGATGTTTAGGGAGGAGCAAGTAAAAGAGGATAAGGTGCACTGGATTTATTGTCTCTCCCATGCTATACATTTCTTAACTAGATAGTACAGTTGCTTGGTTTGTTAGATAAAGATGGAGCATATAAAGAACAAATGTTGTGAGAGGAACCTCACAGACGAGCTTTTTGTTTTGACTGATTGCAGCTTGCTTTGGTGATCTTCTATGTTGGTAAAACTCTGCAGTACTTTTGAGCTATTTAGTCAGACCCTTTTTTATATATTCCTGCCTTGTGCTTGTTTCCTTCCCCAAAAAAAGGGTTAAGGTTGCTGTATTTAGTCAAAAAAATACATTAAAAACATGCCCACATATAACCTAAGCTGGGTTTTGTGCTTTTGATTATTGCTTAATCCCTTATAGCAACTGGCATGGAATACAAATCACCACTCTTAGACCTAAAGCTAATTTTGCGCAACTCTTAGTGTTGATTTTAGGCATGACGTTAGCATGGCGAGGACGCCCTGTAAAGCCATACAAGAAGGAGAACAAAGAGGTTTCCTTGTCGTTATCACCAGATAGAGGTGGGCAGCTTCCGAGGTAAAAAGCTGAGTAAACTGAGTTTGGGTGGGTCTATTCTTGACTACACCCCTCTCCTCCCTGCTGCCTTCGTGTCTCTCTCGTTCTTTAAACATTCAGCACTCTGAAGTGTTCCCCGGAGACAGCTCTTAAAGTGGATGATGTTTCCTGTGAGATAGTTAGTCTGTTCAACCATTTCCTGTGACAATTTGGGAAGAAGCCTGATACCCAATAAGAACTCTATATTTGCGTCTGATGGAGACATGCTGCTGGGTTTAGAGCAGCAGGGAGCAAATGAGAATAAAGTGTGGATGTATTTTCTCTCTTGTTCCACGTTCTCCTCTTTTCTACCTGCTCCATCTCTGACTGTCTGCATATAAAGTAACGCTCAGTTGCTGTCACACTTGTGTTTTCAGTTTGTTTTATCCACCCTGGTGTGATTGGATGATTTCAACAGCACTGGAAACACAAGCGGAACCATGGTATTAAGGCTGTTCAGGCTTTTTAAACATGTTGCTTTCTCTTATTTAGACTTTCAGAATACTTTTTTTTTTTTATCTTAGAGTCTCATTCTGTCTCGTCTTTCATCATGATTGAGATGAGTTTCGGAAAATCCCACCGTCTACAGTAGCAATTGAACTTGCTAGCCTCTCTTTTCATGTTGCCCCCCTATGATAGTCACTCTGACAGGGTCTCCTCTCCTCCCCTCTGCTCTGTGGAATCCAGAGGCTGTTAAACAAATAGCGAAATGGCGTGTCAGCACATTCAAGCAAACCCATAACATTTTTCTCCCCGGTTCATAGGCTTCACGCCACCTGCTGGGTGGAATATAAACCAGGATAATCCATAACAAAACAAAGCAAACACCATCCTTTTAGACAAAAGCAGGGATGTGGGGTCCTTTAATAGTTTTTTCCAGCTTTTCAGTGAAGGTTACAGCTCCCATAAGCTACCCTGTGTTTTTCCTGTTTTGGATATTTAAACATCTGGCCAGCGGGTTCGAATTTGGTATGATATTTTGAAATAAGAACCATTGGAATGGTTTACAATTTACCCATCAACATAAACCATTTTGGGATTCATTTATGATTCTTGCAATGTAGAGTGTTCTCTTGCTTTCTGTATGTTATTGGAAGTTGTCTCTTTAGTGGGAGGATGTTATAAAAAAATCACATCTTTCTACAGTCTGTGGGGTATTAGCTGTGGAGTTACAGCCATTCCTTTTTAAGCTGGTTTCTCTTGCCAGACAAAGATCAAGCACAGAAATGTCGCAAATAAGGGTATTTTTGCCAGTTAGACAGGATGGGAATTGGGTTTTACAACAGACCTGTTAAATGAAATACACGTGCAAAGAGTTCCTTTGTCTTAACCCTTTAGAACAGTGGTTCTCAACTGGTGGGTCATGACCCAAAAGTGGGTCGCAAAGCCATTTTTAGAGGGTCGCAGAAGCATGCCCCCACAAAAAGTAGTGGTATGAAGTCTTTTATTTTAAAGGACGTGTTTCTTATGACAGAGTTTGCTTTCAATAGCAGGATATTTAGTGGTGGTGACACAGTTGCCCACTATTAACCTCTAGATTTAGCTCTGCCAGCTTATTGGAGAAATGTATGCTAAAACGTGCCAAAAATAAACCAACATGTGCTCAGAATTTGTCAGAATGTGCCACAATATGCCCAAAAATTGGCAAAAGTGTCCAAATATACCAAAATGAGCAAAAAATACGTCAAAATTTTCCCAGGCTGTATCAAAATGCGTCGAGACTACACCCAAATAAACCTTAATTTGTTAACAGAAACTTGAAAAATTTGGGTCCCGACCGTTATTAATAGAGACATAGTGGGTCCGGAGGCTGAACCAGTTGAGAACCACTGCTTTAGAACAGCCACCTTGTGTTTGAATATTGACAGATCGCCACAGAAAGTTCTAATTTTACCTACCAGCTCTATCATAAGGATCCTTGTTGACTGACCATCTGTCGTCCATCTCTCACAGGTGGTAATAAACTGTCCAATCGTAAGAGGTCTCAAGTATAACCAGGCCACACCTAACTTCCACCAGTGGCGAGATGCCCGGCAGGTGTGGGGGCTCAACTTCGGCAGCAAGGAGGATGCTGCTCTATTTGCCAATGGCATGGCTCATGCTCTGGAGGTCCTCGGCTCCATGGCAGATGCAGGTAAATAAGTTCTCATTGACCAAAAGAGGAAACGGCACAGTGACTGGCTTCATGTTTGCACAAGTTGTAAAAGAAGTGCTTAATTGCAGATTAAAGTTAGGACCTTAAGTGTGCAACATACACATCAGTAGCTTGGTTAATATCAGTGTACTCCAACTGATATATACTGATTACTAGTTTTAACCTTTAGTTTCAGCAGATTATTTTCTCTCACAGCATTAGGGGAATGCTGATGTACTTAGAACAGAGTTCCTAGAACGTGCTCCAGTTTAACAGCAAACATAATTCACCAAGACTCAAGAAAAGCAAATTAGCTGCCTGAGACGCTGCAAAAACATCATGCACTGGCAAGGCACATCCTGTTGTGTCTTTGTTTTGTCTTGTGTGGTTTCAAATGTGCTGTACTGTGTCTGAGTCTAGGGTTCACAGTATGATTCAACACTGATACCATTGTTCTTTTCTGTTAAAGAGCAGTGTAGTTTGAATGTGAATTTGGTTCCTCAGATCACATAGTATCAAGTTTAGTTTACCAGAATCCACATTAAGCTTTGCATTTTGGCAGCTATTTTTTTCTGAGGTCCACAAAAGGCTTTACATTTTGACTTTGCACTATAACAACTGACAACATAGCATTACAAAATAAACATGACAGCGACTAAAACACAGACCAGACAAGCTCCTAACAATAATCAAGATATATAAAGTAAGTATAAAAAGGTTTTCTAGGGTAATATTAATCCCTGCTTATTCCCTTCTCCACTGGTATTCTCCCCCATGTGACCTGTTTATGACCTGTTCTGCTATAATCCATGTCTCAGCTGTTAGAAACTTGTTTTCTGTAGCATTAACTCTCTTTTTCTTTGAACAAAAATGTGATCAGAGCTATGTTTTCCACACTGTGCACTGTGCTTTTTCTTAATTGTCCATTGTTAATCTGCTATATGGTTATACCAGCTGATTGTTTCAGTAACATCCGATCCTTATACATTTTGTGCTGCTGCTCAATAAACAAATTAGAAAGAAATACTGTACTGTAAACCTTGATTTGTGTACACACCTCTTTTTAGTCCCTCTATCACATCATAGATTTCTATACTGTCTATAGACTTTGTACTCTCAAAGATAGACAAGACATGTACATCAGTAATAGTAGGACACTGTTCAATGAGGGCTTGTTCAAGAGCAATTAAAGCCACTGATAGCACAATCTAATCAATGTTGTGACATATTTTTTCTGTCTTGTGTTTTGGCAGGTTATGCAACCCTCCCTCGCCCAGTGTCAAACGGACCTACTCCAGAAGAGCTTGAACAGCAGCGGAGGTATCTTCTGACTTCCTCGATACGCAATTCACCTTTATGTTACATTGCTAATTGTCATAAACCGCTCACCACATGTAATTGGTGTTCCACTTGTCTGTCCGTTTGGCCTGATTTGATTAAAAAAAACAAAACTGATAATATTGCCAGATGTCTTTTGGGTTTTTCAGACTGAATTTAGATCAGCAATGTCTGTGTTCAAAAATGTTTTTTTTTGGAAGCAAGTTGTTTGACTGCTTACCCCAGTGTGGTGTACAGTAGGGCCATGTGAAGTTTAATGTTGCTAACAGAAGCAAACTCTCCACCGGGTTTAGTTACATAACAATCAATAGCAAATCAAGCCGTCTTGGCTTTGCGGTAGTCCAGTTGGCACAGTTTTGCACACACGCATATGTAGAGGATTTGATGGCATTAGCCTGACGCTAAACCCTCAGGCAGCCTCTGTAGGTTAGAGGTTAGAAAGACAGCAAGGTGGACGCCTCTCACATCAACTCCACCTTCTTTCCATCCATTTCTCTGTTCCTTCAGCGACACCCAGTGTAGTGACGCCGTGCATGCCTGCATTAGACTTGGCATTAACCTTTTAATCCCATTTTAGACTAAAGGGTGATATACTGCACAGTTGGAGAGGCTTTGTGATTGCCCGTAGGGACCGCCTGTCAAGTTACTAGCTACCCCATTTGCTGCTGGCATGCTGTGGCTTAGTGAGCTTTTAAAACCTTTGGAATCCAGTATTGATGCAGGTGTTTGTGGATGGTATTTGTATTTAGGCTTTTTATGTACTACAAATAAAAGACTTGAATGTGATCCTCCCTCATCCTTTCATGGACATACAGTTTTTTAAATCCAAGAAACTCAGTTAGTGTTTGTGATTGTGTTGCATGTGTGTGGACTTGTGCATTCATGAGTGTTTGTGTACATTGTACTGTTCTGTATACAGAACAGTACAATGTACACAAACACTCATGAATG
>OMNN01002454.1:0-10997 GCA_900302755.1 Chromis chromis | reverse complement strand
TTAAGTATCAATCAGATGTAATTTTTTTGGTCTATAATCCTTCAGCGTAATTACTGTGTATCATTTACTGAGCTGTGGTTTTTTGTGTGTTTCTGTTTTAATCTGTTTGTGTCTATGTAAAAAGAGAAAAACTCTATTTTTACACTTGATACTGATAATAGAAAAAAGTGTTGTGTTAAGTCTGAATATTTTTCTTTGTCTGTTAATATAAAAATATATTTTTACTGTTTTCCACATTGAAGCTGCTTCCAAGAAGTCAGACCAACCATTCAGCTTGGTTTACATGCCGGGTCGCACTGTTGTTGTTTAAAAAACATGCATGTTGGCTCGTCTTTGAGCCATTTGATCCATATATACTCATGACACCCATTTCACGTAAATATATAGGAAAATGCTAAAGGCACCGTGACCTCCAGGGGGCGCCACATAATTGGGAAAAAAAATTCACCTTCAATATAATTATATTAAAACTGGTTATTACTATTAACTCTTAATGGAAAAGCTCACATTGATTCAAATGTAAAGCAATGCCCAATTAATATTTCTACAAAACAATGCTATTTGATTTCTTTGCAAGCGTATGTAAATCGCCGATGAAGGGGAGTGCCATATAAAATCTCGCCTAGGGCACAACATTGGATAGGGCTGGCTCTGACCTAAAGATTTTATATCTTACCACAAAAAGGTCAACTTTTCATTGCAGTAGTTGCAGCAGTGTCCAGAGTGGATCCATATCCAAGGGGTAACCTGACAAATCTTAAACAGCTAGATTAGACTAGAACAGAGTTAGTTTGTTTGATATGTTGACAAAAGTGCTCCGGACGGCAATACCAAAAGGCAAAGTGAAAAACTAGCCGTCATACAGAGGGTGAAATGTGATCATTGTTGAAATATGGAGATAATGGTGCACATGTGCAGAAAGTTTCTCTTGGAAGCCATTCATAGTACAATAGTATGCCATAGAAAGTGACAGAGGTAGTCATGTAATGAAAAAAGTAACCTTGGGAAAGATTTTTAAACTTACTTTTGCTCACCTGGCCTCACTGTGTGACCTGGTGTGAAAGTAGTGTATCATTACAGGGCTGTGTTCTCGGCCTCACCACAAAAGTCAGCCTTGGGTAGTGATCAGATGTCTATATGTTGTCAAGATTTGATTGTCCTGCTTTGCCTGTTTATCTCTGTGGTGCCAAAGGCTATGCAGAAAAAAAAATCATTCACAGAAAGGTAAAAAAAAATAAAAGTTTCAGATCCGAATCTAAAAAATTACCTTGAAATGCCAAGTGATGTTACAACACACAAAAATGCTTGATGTTAAATAAATACCATCCAAGGTAAAACAGAGTGAGTTCACATTGTCCTCTAGCATATTTGATCAGAGATGGTTACAATTATACATCCTGGCACATTTCACACACATGCACACACACACACACACACACAGTGTCACAAACTCAGGCACCGCTTGGCCACCAGACGTGGGCCACTGTTGCTGCCGATTGGTTGGAGTTCTGTCAGATAGCCAAGCTCTAATGGAAACGCTACAATGCAGCCAAAGTACGGGAATCATTTCAGTGATAAAGTTATATGTTCAGCCTAGAACAACTGGTGGAGATAATGTTTGGCCTCATTATAATTCTCACCATGTTTAAACAGGCGGCCGCAGAACGCAAACAAAAGCAGATGAAATTTGAAAAGTATTATCAATATTGCAGATAGTGGATGCCCTTTCCAATCACAAGCTGCATATCTCTCACGGCAAATATATGGTTGAGTAGTTCATTCATTTCTATTAGGTCCCTTGTATGTTTCCCTGTGGCTCATATATATTTATGCAGAATTGATGAAAAGGCCAAACAAGCTACCATTAGATATGGGTTGAATTCACTAGCCCAGCCACGCTAAAGGTACATCTAAAAGGCATTACTTCGCAGTGACAGATCGCTCTCTTTGTTCTCCTCTTTCCATGGGATCATTCCTCATGCAGGCTCGGCCACAAGCCAAGCTTTTTGTTGCTTTATAGTACAATAAGTGGATGCATAGATGTGAGTGTGAGTGAGAGGGGGAAAAAAAAAAGAAGCAAGACAGAAGAACACATTAAAGAATGCCGTACAGTAGCTTTACACATGCATGCGTTAGCACATCATTTGGCTTGCAGTATATGTGTGTGCAGTATTTACCTGTATGCATGCACGGTTCTATGTACAGCATGCATGTGCCTTCGTCTTACTCTGCAGTCCCCACTCTGCACGCCACTCCATGTATTCTTCAGCTCTGTTAATAGCTGGCTGCTGGAGCAAAATAATTGTCATTTTCCAGCCAGTGGGTCTAAAGTCATACAACATAATGAAATGTATAAAAAAGAGGGGGAAATGGCAGACAGGAGGCATGCTAAATCAAATGTAGAGAGATCTGAATAATTTAAGGCACAGGAAGGCGAGAGGAGGAGGAGGAGGTGCAAATGGAAAGATGTTGAAAAGTATCATTTAGGTTGACAGCGCTATGTGCTAATGTGTGTGCATCTATGAGGGCAGTGCAATATGCGCAGTGGCGGTGAATGGAGGAATAAATATGACAATATAAGGCGCGGATCCGTGCTGGCTGTTAAGCAAGTGCAAATTTGATGACTTTGTTCGCTGATTGACTGACTGATCGATTTCTTCATTCAGCTGCCCTCTGTTATCTAAAGATCCCTGATGGTACTTTCTTTTACTGGCAGGTGTGTCTGTAACTAACACATTAACTAACCTGGCCAGAGCACTCGCTGTCCGCTGACAGCCTGTCATTTAAGCTCCACAGCCAGAGAACAGCACAAAATAGTAGGGAGGGGAGGGAAAACAGGGGATGGATGGGTGGGGATTAACATGTAAAAGAGAAAGATGAGGAGAGAAAGAAAGAGGGTGAAGAGGAAGAGTGTGATCGACTATTATAGGGGGTAATGAGGATGGCGTTAAGGGGCAATGAGGACGGAGGAGGCTGACCTTGTCCAGACAGTCCACTCAGACACATGCACACACATAGACACAAACACACACAACTGGGGAGGAGGCAGGTTGGGGCAGATACAGGTTTCTGGGTAAAAAACGGAGGTAAAGAATACTGGACACTTGGCCATCTTTCTGTCTTTGCTTTTCTGTCTTGTGTTCCTTCTGTCTGTCCTTCCTTTTTTTTTCATGTACATGCACATGTACATACACACACACACCGACACACACAAACACACACACACACTCCCTCTCTCTCGTAAATCCCTGATTACCATGTTGTACACCTGTCCAACATTATGATGGTATCTGGCACAGGCTGCAGTTGTCTCTAGAAAAGGTACAAAAGACACACATACACACACAGACACACACACACACACTAACACACCCTCACACACGCAAACGCACTTTTCTGCAAGGACATCGTGTGAATGTGTGTCAATTTGCACATTTATCAGAGAATGTGTCTGACTACAGTTGTGTGCCCACGTGGCTGCATGTTTGTGTTTAAATTTTATACTTGCGTGTGTGTGTGTGTGTGTCGTATGTGTGTGTGTATCTGCGAGGCCTGCAGAGGCCTGTCTAATGGAGACACAGTTTTATTGTGCATCAAGCAGGCAGGCAGACAAACAGTTTGCCAGTTTTTCTGGAGCTGAGCCGGGCTGCAGCTGGTGATGAAGTGGAGCCAGCATGTAGTCAAGGCTGACATATACCATCCACTGGTGACAGCAGCATCAGGGATACACACACACACACATACACGCACACACACACACTCCAAGCCATTCACACTCAGACATTAACACCTACCTCTGTGAGAAGCACAGCAAATACTAAAATATGTCTTCTGCAGAAGCTTAGCTTCTGTTTATCAAAAAAGGCCAAAAGGTGTTAATATGTTGAAATAAGTGAGGGGCGGGTTAAACTTGATTTGCTTTCAGGTTCATTTAAACCATCCAATCACGCAGAGTTTTAAGGAACCATATCTCCTAAGCTTATTTCAACTAAAGCTGTTATAACCTTTAAAGACTCTGTTAAACAGCAAATTGTAAGTGTTGTGGCTTCCTGTTCCTCAAATAATGAGAATAAATGTTAAATAAATTGTAACGTTTTAATTATCCAGGCTGATACTGTATTATGGTGCCTGATAGCTCTCTTTGCATGCAGGGTTTAAGTTCTTGGTTAATTTTCTCATTTTGTATTAACCTGCCATAACTGGGCACATTGCAGCTTCAGTAAATTTGAAATCAAATTATCTTTTTGTGTTTAAATGTATGCATCAGTAAATGTGTGTATGTATGTAACCCTGATTCACAGTCATTTTATTCAGTAATATATAATATTTGTACAGTTCAAAACTAATTTGAAGTAGGACATCTGTTTTGCAGAAATCGTAATGCCGGTTTGATTAGAATTTGTACATAATGAGAAAGCATTTATATCTGAAAGCACTGTACGCAAAACCTTTCATCATATCACATTTGTTTTCCCAGTATCCTCTCCTGGCTACCTAGGCATGATTCATGTTTTCAGGGTCGTGATTAGGTAACTCAAAACTCCTGGCGAAGATGAGGAAAAGATGCTGGTCTTGGAATATGAAAAGTCACCACTCACTCGAAGCACAAGATGAGATGCACTTTTTTTTTTTTTATTCTACCAAAACCGTCCTAACCTTAAAGGAATAGGCTGATATTTTGGAAGAAGACGGATAACATTTTTCTTGGCCGGGTGCAGTTGCTCGCTGAAGTCGTGAAATTTGCCAGAAATTCAGCAGAGACAAGAAACATCCCGCACATAACCCCCACCACGAAACAAAAACTTATTATTTTTTTGTTTCTTTTTGTATGAATTTATCACAAGAGACATGCTGTATAATTTTAACTAGGTGCTAGAAAGTGGACTCGCTGTTTAACAGAGCAAGGCCTGCATGTTTTCTAAAGTGGCCTTAACAACACAACATACACGAGTCAAATCATAACCATTAAGGGAAACACGCTCCAGATCCAGAAATGCAACAAACGTGAAAAGACACACAAGTAAAAGCACAAACATTAAGAGAAACACGCAGCAAATCCATAAATAAACACGCAACAAAAAGAAAGATGCTACAAATTTCTGCAGTGGAAGAGCTCTGGAAGCTAGAGGAGATGTGATGGCTTTAATTTGGATTAGCAGCAAGGTTGCTGAGCCAAACTCAAAGCTATAGTTTTCATCCTAAAACTGCTATTAGGTCACTTTCTTACATTTTTATATATTTTTAAGGGATGAAATAATAATCTAGATTAGGAATACATGGTCAGTTGATGCAAATAATGCCTATTTTGAAATCGTCTTTGCAGTGTAGTTGCAAAGTGAGATGACCCGGCCGTCATTCCTGCATGTGTTTTCCCATTTCGTATGTATTTTGTTGCTTTTCCGCATTTGGAGCATGTTTTCCTTAACGTCTGTGCTTCCTCTCTTGTATGCACTTTGTCCTCAGGGGCCACTGTAGTTTACCACTATTTACAGACATTAGTCCTATGCTAAGTTAACCAGCTGCAGGGAAAAGAAACCCCAGTCTCCAGTGTAAAAACACTGTGCTTTGCATGCCTAAATGCCCCCCTATGTCTCATATACAGTATTGGAACATCTCCTCTTTGAAAACATGTTTGGTAAACAATCGGTGATGGTGTGTGTGTACATGTGTTACAAATATATTGTGAAGGTTTTAAACTGAGAAGCTCTGGTAAAGAAAAATCCACTTTTTTTCCCACACTCAGACCCTAACAGCAGATACAGACATTTTGAAAGAGGGAATCAGAGGAGACAGAAGAGGTGGTTTCAAATGATCATTTCTGTTAAATATGTGACTGTGTGAATTACAGAGCTTCTTGGCTCTCTGAAAATAGTCCCAACAGGCTTGTTTGAGATGAAGAAGGGGGTTGGGAGGGTATTTTCAATAGTGTCCTTGGCAAAGCATATCTAACAAGTCTGATTTAGAATGTTAAGGTCCAAAAACTAAATCAATTGTTGTGTCTAGAAATAGTAAATTTCACTAATTAAGTTTCCATATTACTGGATAATTTACTGTATCTAATCATGTCCAAAGATTCCACATCCTCCTGACACAGTTAATCTATTTTCAAATTTGTGATATTCTAATAAGAGCTGTATGCATAAACAGTCCCTTTCAAACAAGAGGTTATATCTGATCAGCAGTGTTGAAGGCAGAGGAGTAAAACATTCCACTGGTAAAGACAAGATAAAAAAAATGGCGATATAGATGCCATAACTCCGGCCATCTGTCACACATGTCTACAGTATGACCACATATACACCACGGAGCTCAGGATACAGCATGCAAGTGGGCTGAAGCCCCACAGGAGCTCAGTAGTTTATACATGCACACACACATAGACAAAAATTAAAGTGTTTTCTTTGCTATACAGTCATTTCATTGTGCTTGGCTATTTCTCCAATACTTAAATCAATACATTTTGAAATTATAGCAGCAAAAAATGGTATGTTTTGTTTACAATCTATAAAGGGGATTTCAAACTTTGTGTGACAATTTAAAACTGCAAACCATTTTTATAATAATATTGAATTAAAACTGAAATTACAACCTTTTTTTTAAACTCATTATTTTGTTTTTACTGTCAAAAAATACACTATATAGTTCAGTCTCACATCTCTCATCAACCTCCTCATCCCCCAACCCCTTTGTTTAGGCAGCTGCATGAATTGTAAACCCACTTTTCACTACCTTGGTGCAGTTGGTGCAGACCAAAACAGAGAAAAAAGTGTCCTGCAATCAAGCCAGCAACAATGATTTATACAACTTTGAGGAAACCGTTATACATCTGTCTACATAAATAACAAATAAAAACTGCATCAGAAGGACGTGGCTTCATGGTAAGCACAGTATATGGAACATTATAAATAGAAATATTGTGCATTATGCCCCACAGGTTATTACACATTTGAAGGTGTTTGCACATAAAGAGTCAGTCAGTCCTGTGATGTGAACTATGATGACGACGAGGTGATGGCAGTAATGGGGCAGTGTTTATTAGAGCTCAGTTCCGTGATGTTCTTGCATAGAAGCAGGTTTTTTTTTACTTAGAAGCGGGAGCTCTCAAGGCTCTGTAGCACCTTGATTATAATTAGGTGAGAGGTGTGTTCCAACAGGTGCCAAAGTGAATTTTTGCTCGCAGTTCATGCTTTGATGCTTCAGTGGTTTTGCGGCATGTGTTGACTCGCTTAAGACTGTAAAGATGTTAGCTGTGGTTTGTTAAATGCAACGTCCCCACATTTGCAAGGACACGTTTTCGGCTGACTTTGCACCAGGGTGACACCCTTTGCTGTCCACTTTTTTTCCCTAGCTTTCAATGGTGCCACCTCAAAAAAAAATCATCTGACTAAACACACCTTTAAAAAGTTTAGCAGTGGTTGATACTGTTTATATCTGCTATACTTACCTCATAAATTCCTTATACAACCTGGCATTTATAATCACCGCCATCAAAACTAGTCGACAGAAAACATTACCGTCACCCATGGTGGTATAATTATTGAAGTCATTCTTTCCATTTGTGGAGAAAACAACATGGTTTCTGTATAACATGTTGAAAAATCCCATGCAAGTTATTAGAACGCTACAAAAAGAGTAAACATTGCATCTGAGAATAGCTCATAAATGCCCTCGTACAAAGTTAAACTTGTCATTAGATAACTTATCTCAAAAACACTCATGTGCCCCAGATGCAATCTGGCACTACTGTAACATGGCCAGTGTCACCAACTGTCATAATATCAAATAAGACAGACTAGTAATCAGCCTCAGTATGGGGAATTATCATTATCAGCTACAGAGGTATCAGATGGCTAAATGAAACAATGAGCTTCATGTGGTTGCAATTTGAATGGAGATGTGAACTGTCTGTTGTCTGTCATTAGCTGCTCCTTGGGTGTTCCTGCAGATCAGGAAAGGGAAGAGCGAGAGAGAGACAGGGAGAGAGAGAGAGAGAGAGAGTGAGAGAGCAAAGCCCTGTCCAAGAAGAAGTATTATTGTCCAAGAAGTATTAGTTCTCTTTTTAATTTTAGCAAGACGAGGAAGTCGGAATTCAAATGAAAGAATCGGTTTCCATCCAGCTAATAGTAATCCATAATCCCACCAACGTGTCTAAAGCACAATGTGGTCGCTGTGATTAACGTTAATGCCTCCCCTACTCAATTTATTGAAATGTTGGAATGAACACATTTGGTTTGGAACCAATGCACTGGCTTGTGTTTAAAAATGTGGACGGGTGGGGGTAGCGGGTTTGGAGGGATGAGACAAAAGTGATGGAAACACTGTAAAAGCGAGGAGGGGGGGGAGGAAGAACAGACAGAGGAAGTTAGACGAGGATAGAGCGGGGAAAAAAAAAACAGGAGTGGATACAGAGAAGGGATGATTTTCAGGAAAGAGGAGAACAAAATGATAAAGAAAAAAAAAATGAAAAATTGGAGGCGGTGGTGTACAAGCAAAGGACAGAGATGAGATGGCTGAGAAGAAACAAAATAAGTTCCTGGGTGAAAATTAGTCCACCCTGGTCTCATTTTAAGGTCTAGCCTGATGGTTTTAATTTCTCGAAATGGCACACTTTGCAGACAGACAAAAAAAAAAAAGAGAATGAGAGCAAAAAAGAAAGTGGTATTAGAATAATTAAACGCTGGAAGAGGGTCGCAGTTTCATTTTCAGCAACACTTCAAATGAATTCCTGTAATGATCCTGAAACCTTGAAAAGGCAAAATCCAATCAAACAATATCTACTGGGCTTCATTTTCTTTGCTGGGGGAATGACCCCTCTTTGTCAAAGGGCGAGTCATGGAGAATGTGGGTCGCCATAGACATACAAATGAAGGGCGGACAATTTGGTCTAGTTAAAGCTATTATGCCTACAAGTGCACGTCTGATAATGTCGAGGTGTGTGTGTGTGTGTGTGTGTGTGCGCACGGCAGGGGAACACAACTTTGTGTGTGCGTCGATGCCGGGGCGAGCTTGTGTGGGCAAGAGGAAAGAGTGATTATCCATGTGTTTGAGCATGTGTCTGTGTGCACACACAAGCAAGTGCGCTGCGGCTTTAACACTTTGTGGCTGTGATATGACTCATTGTAAATGATGCCATGGAAGGTCAATTGTGGAGATCAAAATGGCTGTTGATGGAGGGGAAGGGAGAAAATGTGTCATGTTTTTCCCCCTCACTGCATGCTGCTGCCGAGGCATTTTGATTTAAAAGAATAAATGGATCTGCTCAGGGTTATTTCTCTATGACTGGCACCGCCCAAAATAACACCCCTGGCCCATATTTCTTGGAGGAGCCTTATGCTTTGCACCCATTGTTTTTACTCCCTCCCCTACCTTTGACCATTGGAGAGGTAATCAGGCATGAGTGCCGTGGATTATGGAACGAGTGGATGAGCAGCTGCAATGCTCCAATGACCTTTTGTAACTCATTACTGGACCTCCAAAAAAGAAGCGAAATAGGAGAGAGAGAGGGAGAGAGAGGCAGGGAAAAAAAAGTAAGGGAAAATGCAAAAAAACAGGCCTCCTCTGAAATCTTTAGGGATATTCAGTTCAGTGACCATGATGTGTTATTGTCTGCCTCGCCTTACTCAGAGCAGATGTTAAATGGA
This sequence comes from Chromis chromis, assembly GCA_900302755.1. Taxonomy (NCBI): domain Eukaryota; kingdom Metazoa; phylum Chordata; class Actinopteri; family Pomacentridae; genus Chromis; species Chromis chromis. The sequence goes on along the minus strand of OMNN01002454.1, from coordinate 1,356 downwards.
CTGATTGACAGACAGTCATAATCTGGTCTGCAGGAAAAGACAAGGGGAAAAAAAAAAAGAGGATGGGGAAAGAGAACGGAGGTTGTAGAAGGGTACAATTTAAAGGAGGTGGAAAATAGGGTGAGGAAGTGGCACAAGGTGATGTAGAGGAATGGTTTGGAAGTTGGAAGAAAAAAAAAGAGAAGAAACGGGAAAGAGAGGAAAAGGAGGGGAAGGAGGAGAAAAAAATGAGTGCGGGGAAGGTATTTACGCATGGTAATTGCGTCACCAGAGGGGGCAGTCTCATACAATTGACCTCCGGGTCCTGCAGGTGTTTATGCCCTACACACATACACACACACACACTCACACACACACATTACTGTCTGCTCTCCTCACCACAATAGAGCATTACAAACACTACATGCATTTAGCAGGACTTTCATGCCCGTTACGTGGCGCAGCAGTCAGGCCATCTCTTGCACACATGCACATAAAAAGACACACAGCACACGCTTTTTTTTCCTTCTTCTTCCAAAACTAACAAATAAAAAGTCACTACTTAAAAATAGGTGGCGCTCGTCTTTTGATATCATCCATGCAGATGCTTCGAAACCTTCAAGCCCTCAATGCTAAAAGCAATTTAGATGTGAATATTGAGTGATTGAATGCATGCCAGAGAAGAGGAGGAGGAGGTGGTGCAGGAGGACCCCCACACCACCACCGCCTCGCTCCCCCACCCCCTCCAATGAAATGGTTTCTCCCACAATTAATGCAGTGCACCTGTGATGCTCGATAAAGAGTGCCGCACTGTGCACAGGTGTGGAACATTAGTTCTGGGGGTGTTCCTTGAAAAAGACAAGCTTCTCCCTCTCTCCCCTGTAATAACACACTATGACACACACAGTCAGCGGTGAGGTGTGCACTCACACACACGCACGCATTCAGCACAGGGAAATTTGTAAGGGGGGGGGAGAAAAAAAATTAAGTGTGCTGATGCTGTGAGAAAAGTAAAAAATATGTAAATGAACTTGGTGCCCAAGAATCAGCCCTGTCATTCACAACACTGCACCCATGAAAGCTCAGGTAAGCATACATCACTGCCTGTCTCTGCATTGGTTTGTTTGTGTTGGTATGAATATCTGAAAGTGTGAATGCGGGTGCTTGCACAGGCCATATGTGTGTGTGTGTGTGTGTGTGTGTGTGTGTGTTTGTGTGATTGAGCCCATGTGGAAAGTGGGACAGAACAGTATTGAAACTCAATGTGCTCTCTGAAAGCTCCTCCTTTCATCACAGTGTAACATTTAAGTAGGTACCAGTTAAGGGCCATTATACATAGATTGGATGTAAAGTTCAAAGAGGAACTCCTACAGAGGG
>OMNN01002451.1:0-14571 GCA_900302755.1 Chromis chromis | reverse complement strand
GGCGCTATGGAGTGTGATAGTGAGTAGACGTGTCCTCCGACCGCTCCGAGATAACTTGACATTTATACATTTATTCTGTATGCACTTTGCAAAATAGCTTTCTGCGGCATCATCTAAAGCTGTTGGGAGTCTGCCTGAGCCTTTTGTTTTCTCACTTTACGTACCGAATGATGCTTACTCGAGGCCAATTATCTGCGGCCGAAGCATCCGCTAGCGGAGAGGCTAATGATGCTACAACGACAGCTAAGAGCTCACTCGATGCTAAGACGCTACAAAGGATGATGGATTCCCTCAAGGAAGAATTATTTGCAAAAATGGATGTTACGTCTGCCAAACTCCACACGGAAATTTTATCTGCGAACGACGAGCTGAAAGCATCGATTGAACCACTCCAGCGCCTGGTTGAATCTCACGAAGAAACCATAAAAGACCTCGAGCTAAGCGCTAATGACCATAGCAGCCGGATAACCGAGCTCGAGACCACAGTTAGCACGCTAACTACGCAGGTAACCAGTCTACGTGGAAAATGCGAGGAATTGGAGGGCAGGTCACGTCTCAACAATATTCGGCTGATCGGGGTTCCCGAAAGTAATGAAGGTCCTCGTGCTACTGATTTTGTTGCTGGGATGTTGCAGGACATGTTGGGCTTGAACGAGAAACCTCTGCTTGACCGTGCCCACCGAACCCTACGTGAAAAGCCCAGGCCTGGAGCTCCACCTCGACCTATTGTGGCGCGGGTTCATTTTTTCCACGTTCGCAACTTGATCCTAAAACGAGCGGGTGAAGCGGCTCCACTTCTTTACAAGGGCAAGAGGATTTCCATATTCCCGGACTTCACCTCCTCTGTGGCAAAGCAGCGAGCCGCATTTGGGGCCGTGAAGCGCTCACTACGTTCTATTCCAGGGGTGAAGTACGGGTTGTTTTACCCAGCGACACTGAAGATAACATCGCCAGATGGAACATCGCAACAGTTTGATGATCCTTCTCGTGCCGCTGAATTCATCGAACAGAACTTGAAGTAAGGTGAACTCTATCCATAAGGAGCCTCTCTTCTAATATGTGATCGCCAGGCTACCAACAGTGCAGTCATTATAACGGCGTCACGGAACATTTTCTTTTTGATGCAGCGTATGTTACTTTTCAAAATGTACCTTATATTACCTCATATTTGAGAGATAATAGCAGTTTGTAGTATTGCCATTATTCTTTTTTACGCCCATGTTAAGTATATATAGTATTTTGTGTTTGCCTTGCCTTTTGACTTCAATCGTAAGTGCAGTAGTTCAGTTTTAGTCAGGTTTTTCTCAAGTAGCCCTTCACATTTATGGTTGGAGCTATTATGGAGCATTGTGTTTTCTTGGTTTCTTTAGGGGTTGTGTGCATCCTTATTGGGTGGATGCTGGCACAGGGGTGGGAAGGTTCTGTGTGTTATTTTTTGTTCTCTGTGTTTTTGTGTGATTGTTGTTTTTTGTGTTTTTCTCTATATCTAAAATGTTTTCCAGCTGGTTGTTTATATGCTGCGGCAGTGATGACGGTATACTACAGGATAAAACTATTTACTCTGTTTGTATATGACTCAACCCAGGATAAACCCTAGTCCGGATGGTGGTGGCCTCAAGTTTGTATCATGGAACTGTAAGGGCCTTAACTCCCCAGTGAAGCGTACCAAAGTGTTAAATCATCTACATCATTTAGAGGCACAGGTAATTTTCTTGCAGGAAACGCACTTTAAACCCACAACTCATCCACAAATTAGAAGCAGATGGATTGGCCAAACTTTTTTTTCTTCATTTCACAAAAAGACCAGAGGTGTTGCGATTTTAATTAATAAATCTATCCCATTTATTTGTTCCTCAGTGGTGTCTGACCCGAATGGTAGATACTTAATTGTTGTTGGCACCTTATATGGGACCTCTCTGGTTTTGGTAAATGTTTATGCTCCAAATTGGGATGATGCAGGTTTTTTCAGACGGCTTTTTTCAAGTATTCCTGACTTGACCTCTCACTTACTTGTCATGGGGGGAGACTTCAATTGTTGGTTAAGTCCACACCTTGATCGCTCCTCAACTAAGGCTACAACAGTTTCAAAGTCAACTAAAGTGATTAAAACCTTTATGGATGAGTTTTCAATCACTGATCCTTGGCGTTTCTTCAACCCCACTGGTAAAATCTACTCGTTTTTCTCTCCTGTACACCATACATTTACGCGAATAGATTATTTCCTAATAGATAATAGACTTATTCCTAATGTCATTCCAGCCTCGTGTTCATATGAGCCTATTGTAATTTCTGACCATTCACCAGTTACGCTACGCATTCGATTTAGTGGCAATGTTCAATCACGATGCCCTTGGCGATTCAACACATGTTTATTGTCAGATGATAATTTTAACAATTTCATCTCTGAACAAATTGACCTTTTTTTGAGCATTAATAAGACTTCTGACATTTCGGCATCTGTCCTATGGGAGACATTAAAAGCATATATTAGGGGACAGATTATTTCATATGTGAGTCATGAGAGGAGGAAAAAGAAAGAAAAGATTGATAATCTCACAAAACGTATTGCTCACTTAGATGCAGTGTATGCGACTTCTCCTAGCTCCGACATACATAAAGAACGCCTTATTGCTCAATCAGAGTTCGATACTTTAGCTGCGGATCATGCTGTCAAACTGTTACACAAGACTGGTAGTACATATTTTGAACATGGCGACAAGGCCGGGAGGCTTTTAGCCAACCAGCTGCGTCAAACTACCTCTTCCCATCAAATACCGAAACTCAATACACTGTCAGGCATTACAATAGACCCTGTCGAGATCAATAATGAATTTAAAGGCTATTATGAGTCTCTCTACTCATCAGAGACCAATGTAGGTACACCAGAATATGATGTGTTTTTCTCCACAATGGAAATTCCCCAGGTTGGTCCAGAAATGTTAGAAAAACTAGAACAACCTATAACCACCACAGAACTTTTAGGAGCCGTTAAGTTAATGCCAAGTGGTAAATGTCCAGGCCCAGATGGCTTTCCTGTGGAATTTTATAGATGTTTTCAAGACAAACTAGCTCCAGTTTTGTTAGACATGTATAACGAATCATTTGTCACTTCTAAACTGCCTCCTACGCTCAATCAGGCGTCAATCTCTCTTATTCTGAAAAAGGATAAAGATGCTCTCAGCTGTTCCTCTTACAGGCCGATAAGTTTACTAAATGTGGATTTTAAATTGTTGTCAAAGATGCTTGCAATTCGCTTAGAAACTGTCTTGCCTCATATAATCTCACCTGATCAAACAGGGTTTATCAGAAACAGACATTCATTTTTTAACCTGAGGCGTCTGTTCAACACTATCTACAACCTCCCATCATCAAATCTACCACAAGCGGTCATATCTATGGATGCCGAAAAGGCCTTTGACCGAGTAGAGTGGGGATACTTGTTTTATACACTGCAAAAATTTGGATTTGGAACAAGTTTTATCTCCTGGGTGAAACTTCTGTACTCTTCCCCATTGGCATCAGTGAGAACTAATAACAATCAGTCGTCATATTTTCCTCTACATCGTTCAACCCGGCAGGGCTGTCCGCTCAGCCCCCTGCTATTTGCTTTAGCTATCGAACCTCTCGCTATTGCTTTACGTAGTGATCCTCGAATTGAAGGAATTGTTAGTTGTGGTCAAGAACAAAAAGTGTCGCTTTATGCTGACGATCTTCTCCTTTACATTACTGATTTTACCAAGTCAATCCCTGCTGCCCTTTCTCTTCTTGACTCATTTGGGTCCATTTCTGGTTATAAATTGAATTTGGGCAAAAGTGAACTACTTCCTCTCAATAAGGCAGCTTATAAGTATCCACTGCACACTTTATCGTTTAAGATAGCCAGTCATCAATTTAAATATCTTGGGGTGCAGGTAACTAAGAAACATAGAGATCTTTTTAGTGCAAATTTTACTCCTCTTTTGACTCAAGTTCGGAAAGACCTAGATCGTTGGTCGGTGCTGACATTGTCGTTAGCTGCTCGCATTAATAGTATTAAAATGAACATTCTTCCTCGATTTTTATATTTCTTTCATTGTCTCCCAGTTTTCCTCCCACAATCATTTTTTCATAAGTTGGATTCAGTCATTTCAGATTTTATTTGGAACAAGAAGACGCCTAGGTTACGCAGACAGTTTTTGCAAAGACCAAAAAAATTGGGTGGGATGGCCTTGCCCAATTTCAAATTTTACTACTGGGCCTCTACCTTTAAAATAATACAATTTTGGTTGCATTCAGATTCACAGCTGTCATCCCCTGTGTGGTTGAGGATGGAAGGCGCTACCTGTGGAGCGGTATCTCTTACTTCTCTTGTCCACTCACATGTTAAACTGTCTGTCAAAGCTTACACGAACAATGTGATGGTAAAAACATGTTTAAAAATTTGGAATCAGTTTCGACGCTGTTTTGGTTTACAAACATACTCAATATTAGCCCCAATATCATCCAATCATGTTTTTGCTCCATCACTCATGGATCGGGCATTTAATGTCTGGTCTGGTCAGGGTATTAAAACATTCAAAAACCTGTACATTGATAACACATTTGCTTCCTTTGCACAGCTGTCTGAGAGGTTCTGCATCCCCAAATCACACTTTTTCAGATACCTGCAGATACGTAGCTTTGTAGCTGAAAGGTTTCCTTCGTTTCCTGCCTTGCCTCCTGACTCGCCTCTAGATGTATTTTATAAACCAGCTCCCACATTGAAAGGCATGATTTCACATATATACTCTCAGATTCACTCGTTACGAATGGCCTCCTTGAACTCTATTAAGGCTCTCTGGGAAGATGATGTGGGAATGGAGTTTAGCGATGATATTTGGAAGGAAGTATTGGACAGGGTACATCACTCTTCAATTTGTGCTAAACACGGACTAATTCAATGTAAAATTTTACATCGCACCCATTTGACAAAAGTTAGACTTTCAAAAATATTTCCAAACGTGGATCCAATCTGTGACCGGTGCCATCAGGCAGCTGCCTCTCATATTCATATGTTCTGGTCATGCCCAACTTTATTATCTTATTGGTCCAACATTTTTGATACCCTGAGTGAGGTCACAGGGAAAAATATTAATCCAAATCCTGTTGTAGCGCTTTTTGGGGTAACTTCTCATATTACAGGTATTTCACTTTCTTCGGAAGAGAGGTCCTTTATAGCCTTTGTTAGCATGTTAGCAAGACGACTAATCCTTTTGAAATGGAAGTCGGCCACTCCACCATCTCATTTGCACTGGGTTAGAGATGTCCTTTATTTTGCCAAATTAGAAAAAATTAGATACATACTGAAAGGCTCGCAAGAGAAATTTTCAAAGATATGGGACCCTTTTTTTGAACATGTTGGGAAGCTGGTTTTCCCAGTTAACCTTGATTAATTGTTTGTTCTAATTTATTTATATTTTCTTTCAACTATGAGCATAGCACCGCATCACTAGCTTGTTGTTACCAATATTATGTTATATATAACAAATTTTAATGTATCCATTTTGGTTTTGGTTTTGTCTGTTTTGTTTTGATGTCTTTTTTTGTTGTTGTTATTGTTGTTGTTGTTGTTTCTCTCTTCCTTTAGCGGGATTTGTTTTTGTAATGTATAAAAGTTCAATAAAGATATTGATGTAAAAAAAAAAAAAGAGAATTATGAACGACAAATGCTCCACTGGCATTATGTTATAAGAACCCAGAGGGCCTTTAGGATGGAGCGCTAAAGCGCTAAAAAGAAACATCCTCCAGCCAGGATATATGGATTTCTTCTTAAGCCTCCTCTGGTTCCTAGTAACTGGGATAATAAACTGCTGAGAGAGAGGCCGAGACAAAGAGAGAGAACAAATCGGTGAGACTGGCCTAATTAGACCACAAAGTTGCCATCAAATCTCCCAGCTGAATCCCAGAAAATGTCAACAAAGTCATGGTGGATAGAGATCAGAAAGACTGTGTGACCAAATTACTGGGGACAGAGACATCACCCAGCAGTAAGACAGCGACCCCGAACCTCTCCCCTCAGAGCTGTGCTGCAAAGTGACACATTATCAGTTATTCACCGTCTTCTTCTTTATTTGGGGTTTGTCTCTGTATGTGTCGGAGAAAAAGCTCGAAGGTAAGATGGGAAGGAGACGGAGAGGTCATCAAGCTACAAGTCTGATACAAACGATGACTAGAGGGACACATTATCTGTGTCTCACTGCAGGAGACGCCCTCTATAAAGAAAATGACAGAGTACATGCAGGTGTCACCTTCAGGGGACTGAAGGTTTGTGAGTAGAGCACAAACCTCCACCACAAACAAGAAAGTCTACAGAGGATTCAGTGCAGCATCAGTGCAGGTTCCTGCTGCCAGCCGCACACAGACCACAACTAATGATGCATTAAACCATCTCTCTTTAACTAAAACCAGGACATGGCACTCTGAGAGCTTAGCGAGCAGTTTAGTTAAGTTGTGATGTTTCACTTCAACACAGTGGACAAATTGCAAGCAACGTTTCAGGATAATTATTGTAACAGCTAATGTAGTGCAGCGCTGAGTAAACTACACACCTGATAAGAAGAACAAACTGCAGCTTCAGCTTGGACTCCATTCTTGTAGTGTTTGCTTTTTGTCTATTTAATATTATGTATGCATTTATGACCGAGTACTGATGACCTGAATACAGACACCAAACTGTGGTCACTTGATGTCTGTATACTGAATTCTGGAAAAAGCTTATAAAGATGCACCAGATCTCTGCATCCTAGCCAAAATAGTCTATTGTTATTATTATTATTATTATTATTATTATTATTATTATTATTATTATTCTATTTCTATTTTTTATTCTATTTAACTTTATTTTTATTCTATTTCATCTTTTCTTCTTTGTATATATATCTTCTGCTGGTATCTGAGTGGACAGCAAAGTAAGCATTTCATTGTACAGTGAAACGTGTTTTCTTACTGTGCACATGACAATAAACACTTTGAATCTTTGAATCTTGAATCTTGAAAAAGAAAAACACTCTAACACCCTAAATTTGCTCTAAAAAACAGATTTTTAGGGACTTAGCACACAAATAGAAACACAGACATCAACTATCTCAGCTGACATAACTTCAGTGACTTCAACTGTTTATTTACACCAAAAGTGGCATTATTGGGTCAAAATTTTAACTTGTCCAATACTTTGGGATACATACAGATACTTTCACTTTCCTGTGCTCTGCTATTGAAAGACTCATGATGTGTGCAGCATTAAATCAGATTGTGGTTGCTCACAGAATGATGACTTCCTTTTTAATTCAACTCACTAGATGTAGACTGTGGGTATATACTTTGCCATTGGCGGGGCAATTTACGCAGCTTTCTACTCCTCCGCTATCTACATGTTATCGTTTCCAGAATCCCCTTCACTACAATAATGACAAGCACCTCCGGGCAGCAACCTACCATACTGAAAATTTCAAGTTTTAGCGAGGATTTAGATTGCACACTAAGGCGTTCCTGCTAGTTTTTTCTGGTGAACTTTGTTTGCATTCGAATGGCAGCGCTCACCTCCTCGTGTGTGAATGATCTGACCAAAACAACTTCACGTCACTATTTTTAGGGAACACCAAATCTGCATCCTTTGCTCAGTTCTCTTTTAAATGATTGTGATTGGTTATAAAGAAATACACACAAGCCACATCGGGAGAGGTGCAGCAGACCATTCTACAGCACAGAATAAGATAACTTCTTTATAAAGATGACAAAAGTATGTTTGCTGCCCCCGCAGGTAATTACAGGTGTTTCCAAAGAATAAGAGGACTGACATAATCAAAATTGCCACTTTAACATACAAAATTCATAAACAGTTTAGAATTAGCATGTTAGTATTGTCACTGTGACCATGTTAGCACAGTGATGCTACCATTTAGGTCAAAACTTCACTGCCCCAAAGTACAGCCTTACAGAACTGTGATCAGATGTCAACTATAAAATATAATATTTCTAATAATACCACAGTGAAGTCTGTGAATAAAATACTAATATCTGTAAACAAACTATTGGTCTAAAAGTCTGTAAACCAAAGGAGCCATCTTTAGGCTTAGAACCACTATTTAAGTGTTAGGTAAAATGACAAAAAGTTTCTTATTGTTAATTAATTACTTCAAATTCCTCTAAAATACAGACAAAATCAATACTTAAGGTGTTTATGCTATGTGTCTTGCTCAGAGGTACTTCAGCAGTGGAGATGCTCACAGATAGAATTTCTTAATCTGCCTGCTACGCCTCCTAATGTTCAGGTTAAACACTGAACCAATGAAAACACTTTCCCGTTACAGTGGGGAGGGGAAACACATTAGACCTACTATAAAAATACCATTCATCATCATGACAGTGGAGGGACGATAAAAAATGGCACTCCAGCAGCTCTCTCAAACAGCCATTCATCACATGTCTAATGGTAGCACATAAAGAACGCCTCACTCAAGCACAGCCACGTTTAATCTGTGATCCGGAGCGGCTCAGAGGCAGCTGTGTGTTTCACTGTAGAAGTGTGTCATGTCGGGGGAAACCTCCGGGTAAGAAGGTAATGAGGTTGAGCAGAGCTTGTCTTAGTTGTTCAGCATCAGCGCGCTACAGTATGTGCAGCACGCACAGAGTACTCAGTACATCAAAGAGCGCAAAGCCGGGGTCCCATTTGAAAGATCAATAGGCAGATCATAAATTAAAAATCACTTTGGAGGGATAAAGCTTGTGAATGTCTTCGCAGTCCACAGCCTTTGCAGCTCCAACCAGCGATGCTGCTCCGCAAACTTACCAGTTTTTAATGAGTTTATGATTCCTAAATGAGCATGCAGAGCATTACAGTGTGTTTTGCTGGTGGTTCACATTGGAATAATGAGATCTGGGATCGAATTTATCACACTGCTAAGAATTAAACTTAGAAACTTTTCCAAAGCGCCAACTTCAGAGTAAAAAAAGTTCTTCACTGAGTGCGAAAGATAAAACAAACTCATGAAGAGACATAATGTTGAGCTCAATATTTAACAGCAGACATGCACAGAGCAATCAGGCAGGGATTTATGCTTTTGAAAAGTCTTTATATCTTACAACAGCATGTTTATAATATAAAAATAAACAGGACTAAAACTGCTGCTGCAGGTAAAGAAGGCACATCAGAAAAACACACAGTAAAGAGAATTTAGTACCACACCAACCACTGCAGAGAATAATGATGTATTGAAATCGAATGAAAATGAAATCAATGCAGTTTTTTTGTGCAAAAGTGCAAAAAAAAAGTGGCCTAACTTTGAAACAAAAGTTCAAATCAAGTACTAACAGTGGGCTAAAACAATGCTATTCTGAAACAGAGTGCCCGTGTTGCATAACACAGCCATCCTATTATTCCTAATGACCAATTATACTTTGTGTGTTCACTTCTTGTCCCACTGATGCAGTCAGCTATCTTCTCATAACTGTAGCGCTCTTGTGGGAAATTCGCTAAATAGCTTTTATTGTTACATTACATAGGACAAATTAGGAGAAAAAACAAAGAATCTTTACTTCTGTCTTTAAGTCCAATAAACACCTAAACTCTGAAAAGCCGTAAAAAGCTGTTCTTCTTTAGGAAGCATTAACTTTAAAAACAGTGTTAACAAGCTACTGTAGTGAGAAATTACTATCAGGAGTGTTATGTTACATTTTACTGACCACAAGCAAACCACAGACCTGAGAGTCACAGGGCCTGTAGGATAACAATAGGACACTAATGTATTTAACAGTAATATTTGAGCTAACTGTTATCACATTCATTAATTACTGGGACTTGCATGTGTGCTGACTAATTTATTGTATTTCACCTGTTTTTCTTACGCCATCTCCCTTGTGTTGTCACTTTGACATGTTTATGGCCAGGTTGAGACTCAAACTTAAGGTGTTGAGACACGGAGCCCACTGAATGTAAATCAACTAACAAACTAGAGCCACAATTGTAGCCACTAACTTCAGCTTGTGCACTTGTTTGTGAAATACAGGCTTATTTTTTAGAAGACAACTGATGAAAATGCCAAAGTGTGATTACAACCATCTTATAGAACTTAAGACATCATTAACAAGTATTTTTTCACTCTTCTGCCTTGTGATTGTTGTAATCTCACAGCAGTGAACATAATTTAATAATTCTGTTCCACCTGAGTGTAGACTCACAGGAGCAGAATACACCCAGCAGGACAACAGACTTAATCCTCCACCTTCATACCAGCCAGCAAGCTGAGGTTCAATTAACCCTTCAGTGAAGAAGAAAGAAAAAAAAAGAATTTGTCCTGGACAGGCGCTAATGAGCGCTGATGTGGGTTAAAGCGGAGTCAACAGAAGTTTATCATGATGACGGAGCTCTGAGGCTCAACGCCCTGGCAGAGTTTAAATTGTGTAACATCTATTAGATCAAGCTTATCCGGTGTCTCCTTCATTAAGGCTGAGAGCACTCTGTTCGGTGTCCAGTTAATTTAAAAGCCGGAGTCTCAGGTTCTGGTGATCAAAAGCGATGCAGTAAAATGTGGCTGAGGATCGGCCTGTTTGAATTAAGCAGAGCTGAGAGGTGAAGCACACTCAACTGCTGCCTGAAAGGAGACTGATGGCTGGTTGGGGGGTGGAAGCTATGCATTGCAAAAGGAGGGGGGGGTGCAGGTTTTTCATCCCATTACCCGTATTCACCCACCCTTTCCTGACCCCCCACTAGACGAGCAACGGCCGAGGCTGACACCCCACCACCACCACCACTCTGCATTAAATACTCTAACGACTCCTGCCAGGCCTCCACCCATAAACAGCCGCTCACGTCAACATCTAGCCATCAGAAATCAAGAAAAGCTTCTCAGCAAAGACAGAGGCTCCTTAACTACAGACTTGACTGGGGTCACAAGTCCAAATTCCCCCTAGCAAAGAAACATCAGGTTAAAATGGCAAAACAAGTTTTTTGCTTAAACTAATGATAGGTAGATGTTGTAAAGGCCACCAAACAATGACACCACCGGCATTTAGACCGGTTCCCTGTAATCGTTGCTTTTATTATGTGATTCTGTCTGCCACCCAGTGAAATTGAAGGCTTGATTTGCACAATTGAAGCAAGCTACAACTGCGCAACCAAAACAGGTAGCTGAAATAGTGGATGGTGGATCAACCTGTGCAAAGCTCTACACAGTGAAAGAAACAGAATCCCCTTTGTCAGAGATGAAAAGAAGAGTAAACCAGGATTCAGAACCGCCACTCAGTTGGCATTATTTATACTATATGAGTGAGTAAATCCTAATGTAATACTGAATCCCTAAATTGCTAAATTGTATTTGTTTTTGACAATATTTTTTTTAGATATTCACTACAATCAATCATTACTAACATTTGCAGTAAAAATGGAAATCATGATGGTGTCGAAATTTTGAATAACTCCAATTCCAACACAAAACCTTGTTCAAATATCTCTGTTTGTTTATGTTACACATGTTTAATAAAAAGAGAACTTTTTAACATTTATCCTTCAGAGTTGACTGGTTATTACTTGTGATGTAAAACCGATCCGATAGTGTTGTGGGCTCAAGACCACAGAGTGAGTACAGACAGAGAGTCAACAGCATCAGAACTAAAGAAGAACATTTATATATATTTTTTAATATTATCATCGGAAATCAGCCAATAATTAGCCAATAATTGGAAAACTGCGTAACCCAATAATCAGTAGACTCTTACATTTAACCCCAAAGATTATCAGTAATATTACAGAGTAACCTGCTGTTTCCCAAAGTCACAGTGAAACAATTACATTTTTGTACAGGTTAAACAAAGGAGACAGACCAGACAGTGGTATTTACTGAACTTCAGAGATGCTGTTTGGAAGAATTTGTCATCTTTAGAGTCTGATCGCCAGTTTCCAGTTTTTATGCTAAGCTAACCTAACCAGCAGTGCATCCAAGCTTAAGATGTTATCAGGTAACTTGGATAGAAGAAGAAATAAATCAGTAAGGATTTAAACATGAACAAAGCATCTTTTACTACGTCTTTAAAACAGCCAAAACAATGACAGTAGACGCGGTTACGCAATCCAGTTTAAACACTGTTTATCAAAGTAGTTGAGAAATCAGTAGCCTGGAGGGTAAAACACGCTGTGGGGGCTGAGGACAACCTTACAGCTTCTCTGAGCGATCAAAACATTCCTGAACAATTGTGGCTCGAGGAATTTACGAAGCAGACACCAGCAGCAAACTGAAGCAGATTTGTGTTTGATTTGGGATGATGCTCCTCACCAGACTGAGGAGTGTGTTGTTGGGAAAAACACCAGCGAACACCAACAGCTCATGTTTAACAGAAACTCTCCGTCTCTCAGGGGAGGGAGGGGACAGCATGCTCAAACTCCTACGCAGCAGATTTACTGTTATCTCTATCTGAGCAATGTTAAGGCCGTTATGTCAAGTAACACAAATTACAGAGAGCGTCATAATTCTCGGCTCCACTGTGTGTGTTTATGCGTCTCCCTTTGTTTCATTAAAAAAAACAAACACAGGTTAAATAAATATTCTTACGTCCCTGACCTGTTTTTGAAATATGGGTTTAAAAAAAAAGCAGCAAAATTGTCTGTTTTATCTTCTTCTGCAGAACGATTCAATAGAAAATAGAATCAACGGCAGTGATAACCAACAACAACATCCAATTCCTACAGCGCCTGTGAAGTCAATAATGAAAACTGCTTGTGTAGCTCAATGTCAACCCAAGGATTTCAGTCCAGAGGAGTCAGTGCAAACCCACAATCCCCTCTCCTGATCTCTCCATTCAGCTGACTTTGCTGGAGAGAGAGGCCATTCGTACTTATTTGCGGACTTCGCCTCAGCATCCCCTGATGACACTCTACTGCTGTATCTGAAAACCCCAACAAGAGGACATTCCACAGATTCCTCCTCTATAGCGAAGCTGCTTTAGAGCCGCAGAAAAGGATCCGAGCTCCTCCAATCGAAACATTTGCATATCAAAAGGAAAACCGCTGTCAGCGCAATAGTGGAGAGAAATTAGCATGCAGAGACGTGACCAAGCATGAGGCCGTTACTCAAACATACCAATAGTCATTTGATAGATATTGGACACAGAACATCTAGCAGCATAATAACAGATCTGTCATTCATTGAGGTGCTTTAAAACAGAGGAGACAACAGTTTGGAGCAATAAGGGCTCATTTATTATTAACTTATCCTGACAATTTGAAGTATTTTTGGAAAGACAAGCTGGAAAACTTCAAAACAGCTAAAAGCAAAAAAACCGAGGAAGAATTCACCTGCATCAAAGTGAGCAGTATAAATAGTCACTCATCCATTCAGAGCTACCAAACTGTGAAAGCACAATCACACGGCTGCAGCAGCTCATGAGGAAACCATCTGTTCAGTTCGCGCTGCGCTCTTCTGTCACTGTTAATATAAATTAGACAGTGATAAAACATCTTAAACTGCTGCACTCTCCAGGGTTCACCACCTCTACCAGTCACACCTCTTACCCTCGTGTCTAACAGCCTAATGTTGACAGGTTGAACTGCGGAGTTGAAGCATACGAAACCAGGTCACTGTGAAGTCTCGGGCTGGTTCGACGCTAAATGAGCGCAATGTAGCGTAAAGGTAGTGGCCTGTTAAATAAACATAATCTGTCACATTCACAGTGTGAGAAGCATGTGTTCCTGTAATGGTTTTTGTAGTCGAGTGGGGCTCTGTTATTATTTTCAACACACAAGAGGAGAGAAAGTGTTTTGTGTATTGTCCAAGAGCAGCCCTAGTTTCCCTGATCAAGCAAGAACTCCTCCAACACCACCTGTTATCTTTCAAATGCTTTAACTGAACTAACTTTAAGCTAGGTGTTATTTAACTGTATTGCTTATTAAAAAAAAATTGATTTTCTTCAAAGAGTTTAATTGTAGTTTGGCTGGTTTAGTCAAAATTGCATTTTTATGACCAAAGTCTTACAAAAACTGCAGTTCCTCGAATGGCCACTTGAGGCTGGCTGAAAAAGCGAGCCAACCCCAATAGACCCCCATGTTAAACTGCTCAAAGTTACAGCAGAAATAAACATGGTTACAGCCTGTTACAAAAAACGGTTATGGTCTCTGAAGCTAATTTCACCGTTCATAACAACTGTACATAGGGTGATATTTTATATAACTCACCTGCTTAAATTGTATTAAGGCTTAAAGCTATGCATAATCATGGGTGCGGCCACTCTGAATGACAGATGGATGCTGTCCATGGCCCAGCCGTTTTTGCATTTATCTTGACAGGGACACTGAAGAGAAGGACTAGAAATGTGAGAGAGGAGGGGAATGACACATAGTAGATGGTCCCTGGCTGGGAACCATTCATTCACTACTTTTAGTATTACCCATTATTCTCAGCTAAGACTGAACGATTTGGGGAACGTATCTAATTCCGATTATTCTAACAGATATCGCAATCAAATTTTTGAAATTTTCAGTTAAATATTTATTGCATAGAGTTAAAACATGTGATGGGTCATTACCACATGAGACTCCATCAAAATATTAACTAATCTATATTCTAA
>OMNN01002450.1:64156-74252 GCA_900302755.1 Chromis chromis | reverse complement strand
ATGCTGAACAGTCTTGAAAATAAAGGTGGACATACAAAGTATTGAAGAAATAAAGGATTTGAATCTCAGTATTGAAAGGTATACTGACTTTTGTTTCTACTGTGGAACCTGTATTTTTTTTAAATAGTTATTCCCATTTTTAATTTTAAATAACAGCAAATACCCAAATACTGTTTAACAAAGAAGTAATTCAGTTACTTTGAGGGAGTACGATTTTGAATTATTTCACATAGAAGTGATATTGCATAGGGGTGTTTTCACCTCTACCTTCAGACACAGCAAATTGTCATATTTGAAAACATTAACTAGAAGATACTTGACATTTTCCCTGTGCATTCTGCACATTTACCCCCCACTTTAGCTGTCAATACACCCCTCACTCTCTTTCAAAGCTAACATTAGATCTGATATCCAGTTTCATCAAGATTTATTTGCAGCCTGATGATGACATAATGAATATTTCAATAAAGGCAGACAGCTCGAGCCTGCAGTCTGCTATCATCACTGTCGACGTCAGAGCAAAAACACCAAACCTTTAAATAAACTTTACACTTAAATGTGCTTTTAAGTGATATCAGTGTGACAGCATCGTGCAGCTTCCTTTAGTTCCTCCTTGTCTGCTCTTCTCCAGCATGACAAAGCTTTTATGGTGAGCACCGCCGAAGTCCAAAAATAAACCTCTCCACTGGAGTTTTCAGAGGAATGTCCTCTTATCTATAATCACCTCTCCTCATGTTTTAGATAGGCGGGTTTGAAGTGGGTTACAGTTTGCCAGCTGTGCTCATCTTAGTGGAAATATTTCCTATTTCCCCCTCTTATACTAAAACAATTATCATTACCACCAATCTAAACTGCTGTGATGAGTTCATTATACCGTATTGTGCCGCTGAACAGGATGGGATCCTGGAGGATGATGGACAGCCGAGACCTGAGGGTCTGCAGAGGCAGCTTGGAGATGTCGATGTTATCAATCACGATCCTTCCTGTGGGAAAAAGGAAGAAGAAAAAGTTGCATAACTTAATAGATTTTAAGCTTTTTAATAATCAATGAAGACAGTATTCATGCTTGTTTTTCATTAAAAAAACATTTACAAGTGTTAAAATTGTCCTTTTATCCTGTCATCTTTGTTTCAGTTACAGCTGCATGCTTATGTGGGATTTAAGTGCTGATATTTAACCTTCAAACATGTCCACCATGCGGAAGAAGGCCAAGGAGAAAGAGGATTTGCCGCTGCCGGTCCTGCCACAGATCCCCACCTGAAAGAAAAACAATTTGTCTTCATAATTATCACCAATACTCAGATAGGTAGTGCAAATATGTACAGAAGTATAAATAAGTATATATGTATACATTTATGTCCTGTTTGTTATTTATATATAAGGAGAGAAGTCAAGTGCAATTTCATTATACATTGTATAATGACAATAAAACTGATTCTGATTCTGATTATTCTCAGGCTTCTTCTGTCCATTTCCTTCTTTTTGTTACCTTCTGTCCAGGGCTGACGTGTGCGTTGACATTTTTGAGCACAGGCTTCAATGTGGTGTCATAACGGACACTGAGATTCTGGATTTTGATCTCTCCTTCCCGAGGCCAGCCGTCAGGCACCTGAGACACAGCTGGGAAAACACGGAAACGTCACAGGAATCCTGCTGCACTGATTTAAAACTATCATCTATCAATTTTTGGTCAGTTGTGCAAAATTTTACTTATTATTTTTAAATTTACAGAAGAAACAAAGACACAGGCCACCCGCAGGCTTAAAGTAAACATGCCTGTAAAATAGATTATTACAGGACGTAAAGGCATTAGCTAGTAGGAGTAGTAAGAGAGAATCTGAGGAGGGATGAAGATACATTTTTAGTGAATATTATGATTCCCTACTTAAGTTGACAGTGATGAATGTGGACTAAAGGTCAGCTAAACTTCACTAAGTGAGGAAGAAATCACAAAAACTCCTCAAAGAAGAAGCCAGATGTGATTTCTGCTGCTAAATTAGTGCAAGAGGGTTTCATTTGCCTGCGTCGCTGCACTCACTGAGCAGTCCCTCATAATTCTCTGGTTCAGTTTTGAGCAGGCCGTTAATCCTCTTCACTGAGCCGAGCTGTACTTCCATGTCTGCCAGGTTACGCACCATCCAGTTCATGTAGTTGGACACCTGATACATGAGGGGAGGAACAGAGGGGGTGAGTTGGGTAAATGTCACCAGACAGACACGCAGTCATTTCAGTCTGGACACTGTGGTGCATCGCAGGGTGAAAGAGAGTCAGTGTTTTTGACTGTTTTAGCCCAAATGCAACTCAAATATCTTCAGTGTATCTTCAGAAAGTCAAATGTTTCTATGGTGTAGGTTTCAACTGCAAAAACTCTTTGCTCGTGATACTTCTAATTTTGGAAATAGAACTAAAATCCTTTGTTCGGTTTTGCAATGATGTGAAATGTGCATAATGTTAATTGAAAACTGTAAAGAATGCAGTTTTAAAAAAGCAATAAAACACACACACATGCACTCTCACGTTTAAAAAAAAAATTAAAACTCTATATCCTGTGTCATAAATATAGTTGAAAATACTGATTATGTTGTAGGCACCACCAAAACTCTTTGCTCATGATATTTCTAATTATGGAAATAAATCTAAAATCCTTGTTTAAGTTTGGCAGTAATGTAGAATATGCACAATGTTCAGTAAAACCTGTAAAGAGTCCAGTTAAAAAAGCAATAAAACACACACACATGCACTCTCACCATGAGTGCGTACGTCAGTCCGAGCCCCACCAAACCAGTGGACAGCTGGTTGTAGAGAGAGTTGGTGATGGAGGCCACAGCTGCCACCAAAACCACACAGGCTCCGATGTATTCCTGAAGAAACACACAAAGTCAACATCACAGAAAGAAGATAACGCATCCCTGAATAATTCAAGAAGGTAAATGAGTTATAAAGCGATCCATTATTGTAGATCTGTTTACTG
The DNA here is from genome assembly GCA_900302755.1 of Chromis chromis. NCBI lineage: Eukaryota > Metazoa > Chordata > Actinopteri > Pomacentridae > Chromis > Chromis chromis. The sequence continues at coordinate 71,281 of OMNN01002450.1, read as the reverse complement.
TAAACACACATGACAGTGATGAACATGCATGTTGTCTTTTGCATGTGAGCACACAATCTCATGGTTGCTGCTGTGAAATGCGAGAAATCAACTGAGCTGCATTCCTACAGTCGGATGCATAAAACATGACATGACGACTGTGTTTCATGTTGGTAAGAGAATGAAAAATTCAGTATTTCAGCATCCCAACAGAGGGAGCAGTTACCCAGCAACATCTACATGAAAGTGAAGCAGCGACCTGACAAACCGTGGAGCAGAGAGAATCAGAATTTCAAAGTCCTGAGCAGCAGACAGATCATTACCATGCGGACTTCCAGCCAACGGTTGGCTGCGGTCAGGAAGAGAGAGGCGATGTTGTTGGCGTCAGTGAACTGCAGTAACCTCTGCCTGAACCTGGGCTCGTACCTGCCGATGGAAAGAGTTTCATTCATATATTATTTCGCAGATTGTGTCACATACATATTAGCAGCTTTCCCATTTTTCATTCTGGCTCAGTGTGAGCAAATAAGAAGCAGATTGGGGTAAGTTTAGGGCTGATCCTTTAAATGGCAGACAGAATATTATAACAGCAGCTGAAATGGAAATTCAATAAACCACTTATAAGTTATTAAAGCAATAATGTTCCTGCAACACTGTGTCTAGAAAAGAAAAGGCTATTTTAATCTATTGTACACACTTGTCTTTATGTATTGGACCTACAGCTCAACAGTGTCCCTCCTGTGTAGACAGATGGAGCACAAGCTGATCTGCTAAACATGCTGCTCACACTATACTTCTGTGTACAGTCGATGTTAAACGGCTGTAATTTAGGGCAATAAAATATCCACGACAAAAAACTAATTGGGGCCTTTTCACTGCTGCAATTCAAAGCCGAGGTTTTGCTTTTTAGTTTTTTTTTACAGAGCAATTTGCAGGCTGAAATTTACATTTTTAGGTTCACTGAAACTGTGATTTCAAAAGAAAATGCTTCAAACACTATTACGTCTCAGAAGGTGCCTGTTGAGGCGAACTGAAAAACAGCAAAAGGCAATAAGCCTCAGCTGATTAAATGCCAAGAGATTCTGAGGCACTTCTGTGATTCTTTGTACGGCTGCACAATCAATTCCAAGCAAGAGTTGTTTTCCATTTGTCAATGCAAAGAAAAGGAAAAAAGACAGGAACAATATAAACAGCTCATTCCAATGCCAAAATGCAGTCAACAAAAAGATTCACTTCCAAGCTCATTCTACTCCAGAGTCATCAAAGCCAAGTAAAGTGAACAGGTGAGTCTGTTTACTTTAAACCACAGGGTTCATAGTGGGTACACACAAAATAGTACATGAATATGTAATAAAGAAGCATACATCAGAGGTGAGTACACCCCCTGTGCAATATCAGCTATATGTCAAATGATTCTAAATGATTCAGTACCTGCTTTATTTCTGTGTTGACAAGTATACTTTTCTCTCTTATAAACAAGTCTTTTAAAAAAGACTATTGACAATACAGGCCACAAAGTAGAAACTCAGTGAAAAGGTGATCACTGAAACAAAACTGAATATATCTGTGATTTCCAATCAGCCTAAAAGCATGAACATAGCTATGAAGTGACCTGTGAACCCCAGGACAGCCTCAGTTTTGGGCCTGTAGGCTGTGTCTATCTACATGTCTGCATCGTGGCTCCACATGGAAAAGAATTGCCAGAGGAATTGAAAAATCTGATTGTGAGACTTCACAAAGACTGAATAGAACACAGGACAAACGGTGACAAACTAAAGATCAGTGGAAACACAGTTGCAGCAGTAATCAGGAGCTATGGAAGAAAGCATAGTACCACTAAACAGAGCTACTGTCTTCCTAAAATGACACAACAGACAGTGCATCAAGCTGTGAAAAATAGACAGTCAGGTGCTTCAGACATTGCACAGGGGTCAACAATGACATTTATAGATGACACCATAAATGCCTGTGGATACACCAAAATACTAGCTGACAAGATCACTCCCAGTCTGCAGAAGAGGAAAATTCTAGCATGATAACAATGCAAAGCACAATATCACATGAATTTCTAAAGAAAAGTGAAAACCATGAATTAATTCAATTCAATTCAATTAGGCAAGTTTGTGGCCTGGTTTAAACTCATTAGAACCAGTAGAACACCTTTGGGGTATTATAAAGAGCCAGACAGAGCAACACAACCCCTCCAGCAAAGAACAGCTGAAAATATTATCTAAAAAATGGCAGAATATCGCTCCAGAAATGCCGAGGAGGCTGAGTCTGTCATCAAAAATGAAGTTGGACATATGAAGTACTGTGAGCTGACTTTTGTTGCATCGAGTTCCTGCTGTGAGGCCTTTATTTTTAATATAGTAAATATAAACTGTTAGTTTTTCATAACACCTAAGAGCAAAGTGATGTTGCACAGGGGCTGCACTCATTCCTGTATGTGGCTGCTACAGTGTTCTTCCAAAAGACTAAAGGACTTAAAGCATTTGACAGCAAAAATCCTGGTTCCTACACTTCCCATAATGCAACAAAGCACTGTTTCTTTGTTAGACTCTTCCTGAATGGTACATTTCTCTGAGCCAAATCCAAAAAGAGCACATTCTCAGGTCTGACAAAGCTTCTTAAGAGAATCCCCCTGATGTTAGCTGTCCCTGAATTTTGTTTTAATATGGAAGAAGTTCAGAGATAACTTGGGCGCCCAGCACCCTCAGAGAGGTGCTATCAGCTTTCCGTGCTATCTCCCTCAGCGTGGCCTTGAGACAGTGGGAGAGCAGAATGTCTCCTGGAATTCCTTACTCCCATATGCTGGTACAATATCATGTTTGAACTGCCAATGTATGGTCATTCTCAATTTAACTTATAGTTCTTAATTCTACTGGGAGTATATATAAGATGCCTCTGACGGCGCTGCACCCTCTTCCATACGACCCTACTTCTGACCCTGCTCTCTTACTTTCAGAAGCCTCAAAGCAGCAACAGGGGATTTACTGATTGTGTGTCGCAAGGTTAAGAGACTGTGTTCATGGTTACATTTTCACACAGATACGATGTCCTGTCTTCTGACGTTTGTCCTACTATGCATCTCAAGGCCTGAGACTTGATTAGATGGACAGGCCGACTCTCTTTAAGACATAATCATCCTGGAATGTTGGTTGATTCAAACTCAAACATTAGTGAAACATGATTAATGCAAATATGTGAGCATGCATGTGATTATACTTTCTATTTCTTTAATCGCATCCAAACCTAAGGAGTATACGTCACTCAAACTCACTTTTAATCATTTTGAAGAGTGAAATACTAAAACTAAAGAGTATACACAATATATCTAATGATTAACTTTCACTTCTAATGGAATAAATGGATAAAATGGTAAATGGAATTCCACCCTAACAAACAGAATGGTCATAATATGTATTCTAATATTTTGTCATGGTTTGTTTTTTTCCTCTTACCAAACTGCACATTTATCTTGATTTAAGTAACAAACATAGCAAATGTTAAGACCAAGACTACTTGAACTACATGCATTGTTTAGCTTCCTCACATAAAATCTGTTGTGTGTTAATTTGAGGTATATTTTTTACTTCTGCCACACTGAGAGCTGAATTTGCCCTGAGATAACCTCTTGAGTTTGATTTGCCTCCACATGGTGATAAATTTTTTATTCACTGTGGAGAAACATCTCTTTCCCTCGCTCATTAATGCAATCCTCTCTTTGTGTAAGACTCTGTGAGGATTTTCAGACTGCAGCTTGGATGTGCTCTTGAATGGTGAAGGTTTACATTCTTCACCGTCGCGGCACAGTAATTAAACCTGCACATTCTTGTCCTAAAGATTGTTCTGCAGTCCAATCCTGTGGCTGCTAACAGATGTTTTGAGTCATGTCGCATGAAAGCATGGTAAGATTTACAAGTGTCTAGTCGACAGCGGCTTCGTATTAGCTGTAGATGTGGTGTAGATATTGGTCTGGGTGGTTTTTGTAATTCTCACTAGCTGCGTTTCATTTTTCAGCTTCATTATTAAAGGTCAAATCTGTATTTATTTATTCATTTGGCTCTGCAACCGATGATGTCTAAGTATTAGATTATTTTTATTTGTATTTCTGAATAAGGAGTTAGCTGCTAGTGTATAATGTCAGTATTTGGGTTTTTAGCAGGTCAAGTGTAGTTCAAGGAATTCCTTGACAGCTTGACATTTTTTCTTTGGCAGTCACGTCATGACTTTTGTTTTGCCCTAAAATTACCCAGGAAATGTTGTGCTGGTGTTTTTTGCAGCAAGCATCACCATAAGGGGTGTTCACCACTAAACTCACTACAAAAAAGACAGGTGTCAGCTTCGAAATCCCTCCACACTGCAAAAACTGCATCCTTTTATTGAGCACACACACCAAAAAAACCACACATTGTCTCTGCTGAGACTCTGAGCTGTGAAGGCGGTGAGTTTAAGCTGCGACTGAGCTATCATGTTCTGTCACTGCTGGGACCTCTAGGTGAACGAGTGTTGACGCTTCTGCTGCTGAGCTATTTTGAAGTGTTAGCAGTCTTTACACCACATTCTGCTGCGGGCTGATTGAGTCGAGTCGTGCTTGAGTTATAGCTTTTCCACTCAGAGGTATATCCCTTCATGCCTATCCTGGTGGACCAAGCTATAGTAGGTGCGAGGGTGTGTGAGCACAGCAGGGGTGCAGAGCTGTAGGTGGTCCTTGGCTCATAGGATGAGGAGCCGCAGCTCAGTGACGCTCTACTACCACCCACCACTACCGGTCCACACTCATGGCATTACTGTCCATTTATTAGAAAATATGACAAATCAAGAAAAATGATTACACTGTGGAATCCGTTGGTGCTTTACGACAACAAGCGTCTCCTCCAGGTGACGCACTTAGCTTGTAATTAGCACTAATTATCAGATGTAGACATTAGATGAAGGGAATGTGTTTGTTGTCCTAGCCAGCTGCACTTGAGGCTGACTCATGATGTTACACATCAGGTCTTCCAATGTAAAGAACAAGGAAAAAGTACAGTGTCAGACTAATTTTTATTTTTATATTTTATTAAAGCACAGGTTTCCCAGGTTCAGACTTGACTGAGGTGATGGAGCAAGTGCTTGTCTATAACCAGAAGCTCACTAATTAAAGATTGCACAGATTGGAGTGTGCAGATGCTGTTTTCATTTAGAATATTTTTAATCTGTTTAATTTATAATGCTGTGACAGTGAAAGTGAGGAGGCTCATTTTATCAGGATAAAAATGAAAGTGACCCCTGTCCAGTTTAGGTATTTTCAATTTCCTCTTACGTGTTTAGATGTTAGTGCATGCATTTAAGAATTTAATTATAGCCTACAAATGCATTTATCTGCTATGGACACTTATATTTTCCATTTCAGGAGTTTAAAATAGTTTTCATTTTGATATTGTCATTTTCTTTTTAACATTTAATAATCACCTGATAATAATAAATGGTATCATATGATGATAGTTTATTTGCCATTTTCTGTTTAGATTTTCTATGTTGGTTTTTGATTTTAAGTGCTCGACATTATTCTCCACACACTTCAGATAAGGTTTCTATATTTAACCAAATAACAGCTCTGCATGTTTTTCTTAGAGATAATCACAACCACATACATTCTATGTGACATGGCAGACAGGAATGTTTTGTACTGGCTTTCAAAATGCTGTGAAAAACTCCTCATGGTTCTCACAATCAACAAACTTTCCTGTATTAGTGTAAAGACCTGCTGTGTGTGTGATTGTGGCTGTGGTTTATGCAAATTGAACATTACCATTAGCTATGATTTATTCAGTTCTGATAAATTAAAAAAACAAAACAGTAACAGGCTGTTGTTGGTTGAGCAAAACAACACATCATCCTCAACACAGCCACATGTTCCCAGATGTGTTGGTGGAAGTTGACCAACAGCTTCAGTCACATGTCTGTGTCCACTTTCTGTCTTGGAATTTGACCTACATTGAAATGCTCATGAACAACGGAAGTTAGTTTGTTATTTCAGCAATGCAGTGTTTTATATCCACTTTGAACAGCGGCAGATGACAATTATGTGCCTTAAATGTGCTTTTTAAACATGCATTCTAGTGTCTTCGCTGTGGTACACAAACATATAAGGACCTGAACCATTTTTATCTGTCCCCACAAATGATAATCTCACTGTCTGACCTATCTTTGGTTGCTGACGTTTTTTTTGTCTGAGTTTCTGTCCTAGTTTCTGGGCAGTTTGGCTTTGACTGTAACCAACAGATTATACCACTTAATCCTTAAGACTTTCATTCCCTCGCTAGAATTTGTTTCAGACGGTTCTACATACAGACGACTCTAATATGACCCTGTTTTCACTCCAATCAACACTTCTATTGCTGATTTCTGGAAGGATAAGACTGTAGAATTCAGAAGTCAAATGTTATCAGCATACTACCTGATTAAAAACACAACTTTCATCGTTCTCAAAAGTTCAACTAGGATTCTCAGTGAATACTTTCCAGGATGCAGCAGAGAGAATTAATGAAACCACCAGACTTGAGAAAGTGATCATTTCTTGTCTGGACGTGTGTGTGTGTCACACAGAGCCATATTATAAATGTAATGCAAATGGATTTTCTCCACACTGCATTGTCCACTGAAGGTCCAGTAAGGACTGTCCTGGTTTCTCAGAGGCCACATTAGCCTGAGAGCATTAGTCTGAGTGGATGGCATGTATCACACAACTTACATTTGGCTTTTACATGCTGCATGAATGTGTTTTTGTGCCAGCAGGATTGTTTCATTGGGGCTTGGCAAATGTCATGCTTGAAGATGACGGCAAATAGCATTGCCTGCCTGCAAAGGGTACAAAGGGTCTTTTTTTAAAATGTAAAATGTTAGATAATCTAACTGCAGGGCTGCAATACAGAAGCAGTCATTCACTATATTCTAACTCATGACTGTCTAGTGATGGGATCCACATGTTAGACCAATGTGCCATACTTTGAAATGTTTATTCAGCATGAAATTTAAAGGGAAAAATGTTGTAATTTCTTTTTCTTTTTTTTCTGTAAATATTTTTGAAATGTTTTTACCCTATCTATGGCACTCAGCATTCATTCATACTAAAGAAAAACATATTAACAAATAGGTCAAAGT
>OMNN01002450.1:40397-64136 GCA_900302755.1 Chromis chromis | reverse complement strand
GCCAACATCAGTTATCAAAAGTCTATCTATCTATATCTATATATATATATATATATATATATATATATTTATTTATTTTTTTACCATAATGCTCAGTAATTTCCTAAAACTGGGCACTGTAGCTTTTATCAAACAGTACCCAAAAAGGAGTAGCGTCAGTATTTATTGGAGACTGGTTATAACTGCGGATTAATGCACATTCAGTGTTCTTAGTGAGTAATTACAGCAGCATGTTGGCGTATGTGGGACCGACTCAAAATAAACTACAAGACCCATGTGTAATGCGAATGAAGGAACATCATCAAATTCAAAGCTGTGCTTTAATAATGTGTTTTGTATCGTTTTTGGACAACAATGGAGCAATAAGTCACAGAGGGATAAGCCATTTAAGGCTTTGGCTACACAGAGGATAGTTTTTTATCTGCTTATTGGATTTCTTGACCGTAAGAAAGATACAGAATATTGCCAGCCTTATGATCTTATGCTTAAAATTGCAACTTTTATGATGACAGTTTAAAAAAAAAATGCAGCTATAGCTTTGTGCTCAGACTACTAGGCCTAAATAATTCACTCTTCTGTCTGTATTGTGCTAACATGCTAAATAAGTGTTGACATGCTAACATGCTAAACTAAAATGGTAAATATTGTTAACATTATACCATTTCAACCGCAGAATATTGCCATTGCCACTGAGAGCATGTTAGCTTGCTAAGGTTAGCATTTAGCTCAAAGTACCGCTGTGTCTAATTACAGCCTGACAGAGCTGCTAGCAAAGCTTATCTTTTCCAGTGCATTTGTGTTAAGAATGTATTAGTGTTAGACTATGGATTTGTATGATCTCTAGAAGAAGACAGAGAAATGCTGCATCCTTTTGTATCGTAGCCCCACCAGCTGGCTTGAATTAGCATATACCCACCTGACACAGACATGATAATGTCCTGTGTGTGTGTGCAGCTTGTTCTTTTGGGAGCAGAGCTGCCAGATGTGTTTACACAAACTGAGAAGTGATGCGCTACCCATCCAGAACCAGGCCTTTAATTATTTTTTTGTTTTATTTGTTGTGTAGCTTTATGCCAGTATATAGAAGCTACTAAATTCAGAGATGGGGCCAGAGGAAATTTGGCAAGGGCAAATGAAGGTAACCCTCCCGCCACACACACTCCTCTCCCTCCTAACCTGAGCTCAGCTTTAACCCTTCAACCTTAAACCTGGTGCACTGTGTTGTGTTTTTTTTCTCAGCAGCCCTCTTTTGTTAATTCAAATCTAAGTTTTCACAGTTATTTTCTGCACAGGTGTGGGAACTTGCCCTTTCCTTTTTGCGCACTCTGATTTTTCTCCTCCTGGTTTCTCTTTTTCCCTCCTCCGTCTCCCTCACCTCCTTCAGCAGCAGCTGAACAATGAGCTGATGTTTGACAATCACCGCTTCTGTTTCTCACACACACACACAAATCCAGTGCTGCCTGCGCTGGCATTGCTTGGTCAATGTTTACTCTCCCCTTACACTCTGAATGACTTTTCAGTACTGCCTTGGTGTGTGCATCACTTCTGCTTTACTCTGGGTTCAAATCAACTCAATTTGTGCTTCTATGACTGATTATTTTGTGTCCCTTTGTATTGCCATTAAAGCTGTCAGAAAGCATTAAGAGCCATAAACCTTTTTCCCATGATAAGTGATCTATTTTGGAGTATTAGATGTTGCTGTTTGAATATAATATTGTGTTTACTCTTTGGAGCAGGATGCAAATGACAGCTTTATATGATGCAATACAATCTTCCTCTCAAGACAAATATGCTGATTTGCTCTTTCCTCTGGAGTTGTGCTTGGCACTTTAAGCCTGCTTCTGATCAGACTGTTCTTCTGCTCTTGTGCCGACATCTGGAAACTTGCGCTAACTCTTTTCCTCCTTTTTTTGTTTTTGCACTCTCTCTATTTGTTTGACTTCCAGGTGAGAATTTTGAGCAGAGTCCACTGCGGAGAACCTTTAAATCCAAAGTCCTAGCACATTATCCAGACAATGTCGAGTGGAATCCATTTGACCAGGATGCAGTTGGCATGGTATGATCTCTACACAGTTCTAACAACCTAATTTGCGTAGAGTAAAGGTATGACTGGGTTGTAGGGTTGAAATCAGTGTTACAAAATGAACATGTATTCAATTAAAAGTTCATCTTTGTGTCATGATATTGCAGATGTACGTCACATAAAATAAGCTGATGTTTAAAGCACTGAGCTGTGTTATTGATATGTAAATTACAAACACTTATAAAAGAACACATTAAAGGATGGTTCAACATTTTGGGATATATGCTTTCTTCCCATTAGTTAGACAAGAATATTTATACAATCATGTCTGTGAGTCGGACACAAGGAGAGAAAATCACAAATTACATTTCTTATGTTGTTTGTTTGATCAGTAGAGTGTACCAGTGACTGAAAGCTGGTTTCAGTTAAGATTCTTTCTCTGTCCTCCCACAGCTCTGTATGCCAAAGGGTCTGTCGTTTAGGACACAGGTTGACTCTCGGGAGCCCCAGTTCCACTCCTTTATCATCACCAGAGAGGACGGGTCCCGGACCTATGGCTTTGCCCTCACCTTCTTCGAGGAGGTGACCAGCAAGCAGATCTGCAGTGCCATGCAGACTCTTTACCACATGCACAATGCAGAGCAGTATGACATCTTGCACACGCCCACCTCCCCTCAAGGACCCGAGGACCTGCGACACCAACACCCGCAGCCTCGTCCAATGCTCCACGCTGCACCCTCCATCTCCCGTCTGCAGCGCTTCAACTCCTACGACATCAGCCGCGACACGCTATACGTGTCAAAATGCATCTGCCTGATAACACCCATGGCCTTCGCTCAGGGCTGCAGGAAGGTGCTGCAGCAGCTCCACCAGGCTGTCTCTTCCCCACAGCCTCCACCCCTTCCTCTGGAGAGCTACATCTATAACATCCTCTATGAGGTGCCCCTGCCACCCTCCGGGCGTTCCCTCAAGTTCTCAGGCGTCTATGGGCCTGTGGTGTGCCAGAGGCCGAGCACATCTGAGCTGCCACTCTTTGACTTTGCCATCAGTGAGATGTTTAATCTGCTTGGGGTGGAGAACATTCTTCAGCTGTTCACCTGTGCCCTGCTCGAGATGCAGATACTGCTCTATTCACAGCGTAAGTAGCTGACCTGCTACTGTTACACTCGATTTTTTCATGTGACCTTTAACATCTGATCTCATTGGGGTGCATTGATTACAAGTACAGTGCATCTGACTCGCATTGCAACCATGTTTAAAACAAATACACAAGTAGTCTGGCTTGCACTAGAATCCTATTTAGTTCAACAAAACTGTGCATGTTTTCTAAATAGCAGTAAGTGGGCAAGCACGAAATTATCTGTAACAGCTGTTTGTTTGAAAATTATGAGGTCATGTGATCCTGCTAGTAAAGCCGTTCTCTAGAGATCTCCCTGGAGCTAGGGGACATATCAATGTCATGACATGAGACTAGATATTGTCTGGGGACCTGCCTATTACACACTGATGTAGCTTTAAGGCTGTCGTTCTGGTTTATACATTTTGATCGCCTCTCTAATCTGAAAGTGTGGGTGCAGGGGGGGGTTTCTAAGGCTGTTCGATCGTCTAGTACACTCTTCAGACACAGTATACTGACTCCTTCAGTAGAACCGTCCTGCTTTTTTTTTCTGGGTGTGATCTTTTGATTTTCTGGGTGTGATCTTTTGAATTTCTTGTGTTTAATAGAAACCATACCTCTAAGTCAATTGCTATATGAACCAACCTCTTTTGTTATGATCTGTGTAAGAAAGCTGTCCAGCCAGAATCTCACAATTAAATGCCTCATTTCGTTGAAGCTTTTGATCAGAAAAACCTGTTAGCATTCACAAAACGCAGGCAGCTCCATCCCTGTTAGCACTTATTCATTAGGAGCAGCTGTTCACTAAAGATTCAGTTCATTCTGTGCTGAGCAGAATAATTTTTTCAAAAAGGTGGCATTCAGGTCACCATTTGGAGAGAATGAGTGTGTGTGGAGAAACAAGAAGATCACTTAAGGATGCTGGCTCTGGTGTGGTGATTGGATCCATTACAATGGCAAGAGAAGGCAAATGGTTTACAAAACGGCATTGGCTGGGGGGGTGGGGGAGAGCTCTTAAGGGGGAAAGCTGTGGTGTTGCTAGGTAACCCGGAGACAGGGAGGATAGCAGTGATGCAGGACGATTATTATTGGTTGGAAGTGACATCATGCCTCTTTTCACCCCCATGAGGCTCATCACTGCAGAACATGTGAAGGGTGTTGTGTAGAGTTAAGCCCTGGCAGTCGTCCACGAAAAAGACGCCACGCATTTAAATACACACACCAAGCAGAGGGATGCTCTGCAAATAAGTAGGCGACTGTGTGTGTGTGTGTGCTAAAAATAGCTCTAGGATTCATAACTCTGAAGGGAAAAAAAGACCCAGACCAGCATCTTTTCCATCAAGACATAAAAGAAAAGCATCTCAAAGCACGTCTGCTTCTTCTCTCTTCTTTCTCAAACAGCAACCTCAGCATGCATCACATTAAAAACGATTGCTACAATATGCCATTATCTGTTAGTATTACTTAATGTGCATTTACTATTGCTATGTGATTTGTGCAGTTAGAGGAGAGGGACATCAAGGTGTGAAGGACAAATCTGACCGGAGGATGTTGTAATTGTACATCTACATATATTTGAGCCACAGAGGTGGAAATCAAGTGTACGTGCACACATTTGAAGCTGTAGCTCTGTCACCACAGTGTCTTTGGCTGTGGCCTTAAGATATAGAATCAGCCGTACAGAGATGAGCATCAGGAAATTGCATTATCATATTATTTCCACTTTCACATGTAGCTTCATGATTCCAAACTATGCAAATAACTGTTTAAATATTAGTCAGCCTAATTTTGTAAGTTGTGGAGGAGCTAAAAGACTTGATTGATCAATCAGTTGATCGACAGGAACTGTTCAATCATTTATTAAGAAAAATGCATAGTCCCTGGTTCCAGCTTCTTAAATGTTAGGTTTCACAGTTTTTTTGTTTCATATCATTTTACATCAGAAAATCATATCTGAGGCTCTTTGATATTTTGATTCACCATTTTCTAATATTTTAAGATCAAACTATTCACTGAATAATTGGAAAAGTTATTTGCATATTACTGAATAATTGAAATAATAATTACTTGCAGTTGTGTCACATGGTACTAATTTAACGAACTGGATATCCAAGCTGACAAACATTGAGACAAATCAGAGTTTACGGCAAATCTCTGCAGGTAACGCACAATATGTCACTTTTTAGCTTTTTCGTTTACTTCACCCCAATAAAAATATTGTTGGATCAAAGTACGTAGCCTCTATGGTACAAACTTGAGATGTTTAAATGAACACTTGAAAACAAGTGGTTCGTTCAGAACAGTGCGGAGATATAAGATTGGTAGCAGTTTCACTTCTGTATATCCAGTGTATATTTGGCCTGCTTCACTGCATAATTTGCACTCACTGTGTAAACTGAGAAGTTAAAGCATCACTTCATGTCCATACTGCTACCAGCTCTCACTGTTGACTTTTCTAAAACGCTCATGGCAGGAAGCTGTATAAATATACTATATAAGCAGCAATACTTGACTCTTTGTTGAAGTGGTTTCTTGTTATGGTGGCCTAGTTTAAAAGGAGGCAGTGATGTTAGTATTCTTGTCCCCATCCTGGGAGAGGAAGCCTGCTGAGAAGAGGGATGAGGGGGAGGCCCAGGCTGGGGTGAGAGCCTCTTCCCATGGACCAGCACATGACCAAATGAAGGAATGGTATTTATTTTGGCACCATAACAGGAGAAGCAGAGCTGCTGCTCCCGAATGTGCAGTAGGTGTCAACGGGATAGAACAGGAATGCAGATGAGGAGGACTGCACACATATTTGCATGTATACCAGTTGACTCAAGTGTGAAACCCTGAACATGAAGGAGTGTTGCTGTGTGGAGTCATGGTAAAGGAATTTAACATTAGCCAGAAGGCCAGTTGACTGCAGCTGTGTCACACTTTAGAGTCTGGATCCTCCAAAGGACACAGGCCACAAAAAGCCCTGCAGAGGACTTCCTCCTCAGATGAGATGTTGAAGCCTGACAGAGACCAAAACTAATGGTGTGCTCAGGCAGGGAAGAATTTCAAAAATGTGCAAGTGTAACACCAGCATGGTTCCCTTAAAATGGTCCACAAAGTGTGAATACCGGTGGTTAACAGGGACACATTTCATGCTAACAGATTACAGCATCCATTTACAGAGTTTGGAGTATAAGTTGTGTTATTTACAATGGCATTGGCACAAAATGAATACAGTGCCTACTTGATAATAATAGTACAGAGGACTGAAAAGGATTCACTAACAGTGCTGTCCCAGGTCATGTGTTTTTTGACCCATGCTCCCTGGTTGTTGGGTCAAACTTTCACAGAATCTTCTTTCTAAATTTAGACACAGCTTGTTTGCCATCACACCTGAATCCTTTAAGGTTGGTCGTCAATCCAGCTCCACTCCTTCATTTACAGAACACTGAATAACAAAGACAGTAAGGCAAGACATGTATCACTGTATTAGGGTTTCTTTTTGTCTTGTCAGTGTCTGTTAGTCTACTTTTTCTCTGCAGGGTAAAAGTCTGTATTCTTAATGCTGAATCTTAAAACCCACTCGACAGCAAGCAGTTTCTGCACTTCTATCTGTGGCTGCAAATTGTCATTTTGTCCCCACCCAGTCAGAAGTGATTTATATCTATGGTTCATTTCCATGTAGAGTCATACATCAGAAGAAGCTGTCAGAAACGCTTGCTAACAAAGCAAACGCTATTATTTTAGATGAACCTGTACAGTTACACTCTTGTTACTGCAAACATAGCAGGACTAACTATCATGCATCTTGTCATGTGGTGCTGCTGACTGATCTCGAACTCGGAGAGCAAACAGAATAGCGAGGCATCAACAATGTAAACCCATTAAAATAACAGACAGTCCTGTTGCACAACTCCTTTGTCATATGCTGTTTACTAGCTCACGAGTTGTGTGGGGAGTAAAATATGGGTAAAGACTAGTACAGCCTGTTTACTTGTTCAGTAAATGTTGAGTTTATCACTTGTCTACATCATCGAAACAATTTTCATGTGATTGATTTTGCAATCAGGCTGCAAGAAATGAGTCAGAAAAACAGTTTTTCATGTACTCAGAGCCTTTATTATCACCAAAGTTGCAAAAATGAACCTGAAAGCAGCATTGTATTCACTGATTGTATTCCGGGCACATGTCTATTATATGATTACAGTCTTTCCCTCACCACTGCTTACCTTTGCGTGTCCAACAGATTACCAGAGGCTGATGACCGTGGCAGAGAGCATCACAGCCTTAATGTTCCCCTTCCAGTGGCAGCACGTGTACGTTCCCATTCTGCCCGCCTCCCTCCTCCACTTCCTGGACGCTCCTGTGCCGTATCTCATGGGCCTCCACTCCAATGGGCAGGATGACCGCACCAAGCTAGAGCTGCCCCAGGAGGTATAAACAAATAGCAGTATCTCCCTTTACTGAGTTTAAACTTTCTTTAGTTGTTTGATTTGAATGTGTTTTGTATGTGAAGGTATGTTTTATTTCATGGCTGCAGTGATGTTGATTTTCGGAAGAAAACTGCAGCTATACTGAGCTGAGAGGTCTGAAGAGAACTGTAGAGTTTCTTTTTCTTCCATCTACACAGATTACAATTCAACATTTGACTCTTTTTGACTCTTAACGCAGTTTATAAGCTTGTTTAAAAATATAAACAAAAGTGATGAGAATGAATTGTCTTTTTGTGAGGACACAGGCATGCTTGCTGCATCTTTTCAGTGTTTTAATTCCAATCAGAACAAGCAAGTTTGTTGTTATTCTGCATAGGTAAGACCTTTGTTGCACTGCTGACACGGAGCTTCTTCTTCCTCCTTTGCCTGCATTTTTAAGCTCCATTAAAGTATTTAGTTACTTCAGATATTTTGAACCTTGAACCAGCCTTTGAACCTTTGAACCAGCTCATTTGAACCAAGTGTTTTGTTTCCTATTTTATGCACAGACGTGTTGAAAATGCAAAGCCATGTAAAGTAAATCAAGAGGTAAAACCAACAAACCTGAAGGGATATGAAAATACGCTTTGTAATGATAATATTAGGACTCGTTCGAATTGTCTGCACTAATGATGTCAGTGTGTTATATATTTGTGTTGTTCTGTCTTCTTCCAGGCTAACTTGTGTTTCGTGGACATCGATAATCACTTCATTGAACTGCCAGAGGAGTTGCCCCAATTTCCCAACAAGCTAGAGTTCATTCAGGAGATCTCAGAGGTGCTCATGTCCTTCGGCGTGTCTCCAGAGGGAAATATTCACTCCAGCGACAGCCAGGCCAAATACCGGCCCTTCCGATCTGTTGATATGGTCTCTGACAAGCGCAACGGCAACCTGGCCTCGCCCCTCAACTCCTACCTGCTGAGAGAGAATGAAACAATTGCCAGACTGCAGGCTCTGGTCAAGAGGACAGGTGTTAGCCTGGAGAAGGTGAGAAATGATGTAATCCTATGAATTTAAAATGGGCTGCACAAAGCGATTGTGATTGCAAATGAGATAGTGGCTGTAGAATGATCACAAAAAGTACAATATGATGTAATAAAATATAGAGTAAAGAGCCTTTATGTTATCACCAAGAGTAATAATATAATATAAGTAATTGAACGTTGGATTTTAATATTAGCTGTCAGGTCATTAAGATTCTCATAACCCTGCAGAGTTAAATTAAAAACAGATGTCTGTATGAAAAGAGGAAACTGAAAATGAACTTGGAGAATTTGAGTTTGTAAGGCTCGATGAATTAGAAATAATATTTAATGACTTCTCAGTAAAAATATATATCAGACATTGTTATGCCTCAAACTCAGTGTTCAATTTTAAGTGTTGGCTTATTAATACAAGAATGTTCTCATTTGGAATTAATGTCTAAGTGCAAACTTTGTTTGTATTCTCACTTATTAGCGCTATTATTGCAGTAGGACACAGAAAACAAAGGAGCTCCACTTAATACTGAATGGACTCGTGTTTTTTTAGAGCAGAAAATGATAAACAGAATTTGTTTATATTTGTGTTTTTCATAAAACAATGTTATTTAGTGTTTGGATATTATTATGTATTATTATATTTTAGTAATTGCTGTGGAAATTGTACTTGTACATTATTTTATATTATCTATAAACAGGAGAGATTCTTCTATTATTGTCCTGCCATCATGTTAAATGAACAGGAAGCTGCTACAGTGTCACCCACACTAACATGGTGTCTTAAACATGTTTTCTTTTTCATATAAGTGATTTCATCACTTCAAAACATCAGCTTTGGTGGCCTTTGAAGTGCTGCTGGTCGATATCTCTCAGCTAGATGACGGAAACCCTTTATAGGCACTGACATGAACAGATGTAGTTGACATCTGTACTGTCTCATTTCCATTTGGATTGAGAATTTTACAAATAGTAGTAAATAGTGTGATGAAATACTCCCTCTAAAGGCTGATAGTGAATGAATTGGTGCTCAGAGAAAGTCTCTAAATGTACAGTCTAATCAGCTTAAGCACTTGTGGCCAGCATTAGCTTTCTATGAATGGATTAGCGCGTCATCTGTGTATAGTTTTCCCGCTACGAGGTCAGACCTTACTTATAATTAGTCTTATCTGAACTCACTGCTGAGTTTCAATTAAAGAAGCAAGGCAGTGATTAAATAGATTCCTAGGTCATGTCGGTGAACTGCGACATTTGTTTTGCGTGGACACAGTGGTAAGCCTACTGTGTGTTATTTTAACCTCCTGGTGCTGGCATGTGTTCAGATGATCTGCTGACATGCTAAAAAAAGAATTTCAGTTTCAGTTTGATTTGGGTCATAAATCAAAACACGTGTCCTTGACTTCCTTTCCCATAACCCTGCTGCTTCATCAGCAGCCTCGATAACAGTCAGATAAGGTTGCAGGGCGAGAAAAAAAAGCTGTTCTTTCTTCTTTCTCACAGGCTTTTCCCTTTTTTCAAGCCTTTCTTTATTGTGTGTTATAATGTATCGAAATCGGCAATTACAAAATGTGTTAATGAATGTTTGTCCACATCAGCTGGAGGTGAAAGAGGATGCCGGCAGCTACAAGGATGCTCGGGCTCAGTGTGACGAGGAGGAGCTGAAGATGCACCAGCTCAACATCCAGGTGCGCGAGGTCTTCGCCAACCGCTTCACCCAGATGTTCGCAGACTATGAGGTTTTTGTCATCCAGCCAAGCCAGGATAAAGAGTCCTGGTTCACCAATCGAGACCAGATGCAGAACTTTGACAAGGTAAAGTGCTTGTAGATAGCTTGTTATTAGCAACGTATAATGACGGCTATTATTTTTGGTAATATATGGCACTAAATTCCCATTTTTCCATTTCTGTTTGCGTGCAGGCCTCCTTCCTGTCCGACCAACCGGAACCCTACCTGCCCTTCCTCTCACGTTTCCTGGAGACGCAGATGTTTGCCTCCTTCATCGACAGTAAGATCCTCTGTCATGACGACGAGGAGAAGGAGCACACACTGAGGGTGTTTGACTCCCGTGTGGATAAGATTCGCATGCTGAACGTTCGTACGCCCACACTGCGAACCTCCATGTACCAGAAATGCACCAACATCGAAGAAGCAGGTAAGAAACAAAGATTAGCCCTGAAAATCCTTGATTGGTGTAATAACTGAGCATCAAGTCATTTGCTGATTTTTATTGTAGCGTCATTTTCTTTACCTCCAAGTAATCCTTGTGACTTTATATTTGATTGGAACAACTGTTGTCATTACAGCCATAATTTCTATTGTGATATACTAAAAAATTGATTGAGCTTATACACTACAAAGTTCCATGCTTCTGCCCTTAAAAGTCGACTGGGAAACTGAGCTAAGCACCAGTATTTCAGATAGTCCAATAGCCCACACATCTTCCATATGCACCCAACATTGTTTTATGCCATGTTCATTGTAGCTACTGGACAAATCAAAAATGAGTGGAGCTGTTTCCGGTGGTTAGCCCCCATCCAATAGGTGAAGATTTATTCCAGCCACTCATCTCCATGTGTTTTGGTCTTGCAGCAAAACTAAAGAATTCTAGCCAAAAATCATGAATTTCCACCTACCTTGGCTAACCAGCTCAGCCATGCCCCCTGTTGGCCATTTTTGGTGTCCCATCTCCACCGCTTTCCCCCTCAAAAGCAGAGGCACATTATATGTATGCTTGCTCCCAGGTATATGATTTTATTTTAATTTTTTTCACCCACCTTTACACCGTGGGTTCATTGCTCACTTTTATTTATTAATTTAGAGGAGCTATTGAATTAAGAGGCTCCATAAACTGTTATTACAAATGATTAAATCCTTTCCTGGTTTACGTTAAAGGTAAAATTCCATTGCTTTTTCTATTTGTTATCTTTTGTGGGATGTAAGAATTGTTAGCTGTTAAAACTTTTCACTCTAAGTCTCACTACAGGAACAAGCCAATAATTTGAATCACCATTTCTTAGCCTTCATTTAGTTTGTAAAAATGTATTTTTTTCAGGTTAAATGGCAATTCAATTCAAATGGTTTCATCGGCACGAAAGTTTTAAGAAGTAATATTGTCAAAGCATCCTTATATATCATGTCCAGAACAAACCCATTTTGTTTTCAGTTTGTTCAGAACATCCTTATGGCTGATATAATCACAGCAAAAAGATTTTTGATGTAGTGGAGAGATTAATTTTAGAGATACTGGAGCCTCCAGTTTTCAATCAGTAGATAAATGAAATGATCTCTCATATAGCCAGGCAGAATATGTTCTAGAATACGGTGTAACTCATCTTTACCAAGATTAAAGCTCTTTTTCAAGAGACTTCTCATGAGAGAAATGAACTCACGTCCCCAGCAAAATAAGAGCGATATTATTATAATTGTGTTCTTTTCTGCATCATCAATTGAATGAATTGTTATCTGCTCATTTGACAGTGATATGAAGGATTTTCTCTTTTCTCTATATGTGGGTAGGTGGTTGGGTTTTCACTTTTGTTTATATGTGTGAAGAAAAAGGATAAATAAAATATAATGGAAAAGAAAAAGAAAATCCTTGAAAGCTCCGACGATTTCAGAAAAATAAAAAGAGGCTTTTGAAAGCTTTTGAACATAATTGGATTGCTCTCAAACTTTCAGACATTGCACTCAGCTTGCACACCGCTCTCTTGACTTCTCTGTATCTTTGGATAAACACCTCTCGTACTGCGATTGGTTCGCACAAATGAAGCCACAGGTCATACTTTGAAAATGAATAGCTGCACCACAGTATCCTTTCATGAAACGGTAAAACATAGACCTCTGTAATGTTTAATTCTGACCCTGCGTAAAGCCAAACAATTTTCAATTTAAAGTTTTGTGAATGTAATTATAGAAAGACCTGAAAACTCCTGTAAAACTCATTTAATTTGAGGTTCCAATGAGTGTCGTTGTGAATTAATTTGAAGGGGAGAACTTCTGACAGACCTGGAGTTTTGCTCTGACTGGTAATTGTCTTGTTTGCAGACAACCTGTTAAAAAAGCGATATGAAAAAGCTGATTTTGTCGCTCCTGGACCTCGTGCCATCGGGCTGAAGAATGACAAGACTGACCATCGTAATATTTGTTCTCATTACCTCGAACATCCCTGGGTGACAGCTCTTTGACTGAGTGTGCAATGCACTTCATTAGGCACACTCACAGAGGATGGAAAGCCTTCATTTGACCTTGTGCACATAATAACTCACTGTAATAGTGTTTTACACTGAAAACAAAAAAGGAGCTCAATGTGTATTTTTCACATTATGCTATAAATTTAAGACTCCTCTGTGAGAGCCTCTGTGGATTGCATACATGACAGTTTTTACAAACCTCGGTGAACATGATCTGTTTCGCAATTACAAGCACTATCATTGATCTTTATGCAGGAGAACTTGCAGCATGCAGGTGGATGGGTGATGATGAATTCTGTCTGTACTTTTCCACCATTTTTATGCTGCATTTCTACACTTTCTGTATTTCCCCCCTTGTCTGCTTTGTGCCCGTTCACTGACTTTCGGAAGTGTCCTTATTAAAGTTGGTTTTATTACTCTAAACTCGTGGGTGCTTTAGTCAACACAGCCCATGTGTGGGTGTGTTGTTGATCAGCCATCAGAAAATCACTGTCTAAAGCTGCATTCGTATGACTCTGGGCTGGTTTCCTTTGAAGAAAAAGAACATCTATTCTTAGGCTTTTTTCTGTCACTTCTTTTGATTCTGTGGGTGTTTGGGAGGAAATACATTTTTTTTCTTGTCAGTTTTAACATGTTCTCTTTCTTCTGGTGTCAACCAGTTACTAAATCTGAAATTAAAGGCGCTTAGTCATAGTTATCCTGATTTCTCAGCACAGAACTGCTACAGAATATATGAAAAGCTAAGATGATGGGTGAGAAGATGGGGGAAAAAAATTAAATTATGTGGTTTCTGATGGGATATCAGGATAGCCCTGACACTGAATTTGTATAAATGGCAAAGATATAGTGGGGATTCTTTGAAATGAGAAGAAGATGTTTGCCTTGTAAACTTACAGTGTAGAATCCTGATAATCACTTCATAAAATTATTCCTCTACCAATCCTAAATGATTAGTTGTTGGAGCAGACATTGGAATAAATGCAAGATTCATGACCAGATGATCTTGTAATATTTTGATTTTGCCCAGATCCAAAGACACGTTGTTATGCCAAGGACACTCAATCACACGTCTTGGCAATGGAAGCGCAGTGATTTCAGAAAATCAACAAAATGAATGGAGAGATGAATGCATCTTGTAATCTCATTGCTGATTTATGCACCTCTTCCACCCCTACATCTCCTTCACAGAGAAAGCCATTGAGATGAGAGTGTCAAAGATCGACCACACTGCCCTGCACCCCCACCTACTGGACATGAAGATCGGTCAGGGCCGCTATGAGCAGGGCTTCTTCCCCCGACTGCAGTCTGATGTGCTCTCCACTGGGCCCACTAGCAACAAGTGAATATTTCACATTATGTGTTTTACATTTATTTGAAATAAACCTTTATTGTCGATATTTTATCCATCCTTTAGCAGTTTTACAGTGTTTCTCTCTGAAACTGATCAAAGGACTGTTGTTTTGTGCTACAGATATGCCAAGAGGAGTGCTCCTGCCCAGTGGAGAAGGCGGGATCGGCAGAAGCAGCACGCCGAGCACCTTTATTTAGATAACGACCAGAGAGAGGTGAGAGGTCCCCACACTGTTGTCTTTTCTCAGCTCATTCACACAGACTGACTGCCTGAGCTTTGTTGTCTGTGTTCATTTTGCATGACCTGTTCTGTGTTTTCTTTATTTTGACTTCACTCTCACCATCTTGTCTGCTCTCCCACCCCCTTCTCACACATGTCGTCACTGTCTTTTTCTCTGTTTCTCTCTTGCACTCACGCTCCCACACTCTCAGCATGTAGAGTGTTTGTTTCCGGAGCTGCAGCTCCTGCTGTTTCTTGACTACTACTGGCTCTCGCAGTCCTTCAAGCCCTGTCTAAAGTCGGTGACTGTGGACGTGGTATGTGTTGGTAGTCCACAGACCCCATGTCCTGTCCACACATGCGGTCTTTACCTCCCTCTGCTTTATAAATCTCCTGCAGCTGAGCTTATATGAAAGTACATGACACTTTATATTCCATGTAATGTTTGGGATTAGGAGAGGTGAAGCTGATTTCTCCCTTAAGTACTCTAATAGATTTAGATTTGGTTTGATGAACACTGTTATTGTTCATTTCACTTCTGTTCTCTAGTTTTTTTGATTGCAGTTACTGCAGCTCATATGTGTCAGAGTCTATTCTTCTAACTTGTTAATTGCTAGATTGACAACCATTGAAATTTTTAAGATTACTTTGGAAAAGCACATCCATTGTTTTTTTTTGTTGTTGTTTTTTACTGTTGAACAAACTGTTACTAAAGACTCATAGTTGTTCTGGTATTCCCTCTATCTCAACCCTAAAGTGAGACAAGCTTTAGTTAGACAGGTTTCTATAATAAAGTGTAGTGTAATTCAGTAGTGACAGGAACAAACCAGTAAGCTGAGTTGATTCCTCTGACAGATTGTTTCTTGTATTTTCTGTCTGCATCCTCTCTGTCTTTTACCAGAAATACATCCAAGAAGCCAGAAACTTGGGTACGACCATCCGACAGCCTAAACTGTCCAACCTGTCACCTTCTGTCATCGCTCAGACTAACTGGAAATTTGTTGAAGGATTGCTGAAGGAGTGCAGGAACAAGGTTTGTGTATGACTGTGCTCTGGTTGATTGGTTTTGCTGTGATTGTTGCGATCCCTGCTGTACTACATAATTTCATTTGATTAAAGGTCATCTCAATTTCTACACATTTATCAAGATTTTAGAACGGAGCTTGTTTTATTCAAAGAATGAGTATTGTAGTGACTTAACTGAGAATCATTGTATTTGGAGTTATGGCCAACTTTCATGTGTCTGCTTTTAGTTTTCTATTACAATTACGTTATTTTGAAGCATGTCTGTGAAGAAGCATAAATTGGTCAATTCAAAAGTAGAAAATTTGAAAATCTGAACTAACAATCACATTTCAAACTAAAGTGAAGCTTCATGTTTACCTAGATCAGTCTTCTCTTTGTCAGTTCTTTTTCCTGCTGCACAAAAATGAATATCAGTACTTGACTAGTCTTTAGTAA
Organism: Chromis chromis; assembly: GCA_900302755.1. Lineage (NCBI taxonomy): Eukaryota > Metazoa > Chordata > Actinopteri > Pomacentridae > Chromis > Chromis chromis. Next base: position 48,346 of record OMNN01002450.1, on the reverse strand, counting down.
GCGCAAAATAATAACCCAGTAATGTTTGATTTCTTTGTAATGTTATGTGTCTGTCCATTTCTATTGTTTATTGCAGACCAAGCGTATGCTGGTGGAGAAGATGGGTCGGGAGGCAGTGGAGCTGGGTCACGGAGAGGTCAGCATCACCGGTGTCGAGGAGAACACCCTGATTGCGAGCCTCTGCGATCTGCTGGAGAGGATCTGGAGCCACGGGCTGCAGGTTAAACAGGTCAGGAAAAACCAAATGACTGCAGTCACCATGCAAACTGATTGATCCCCAACAGCTGGGTGACACTCAGTGCTCTCAGTGCAAATAATGACATTATGGTGTGTTTTGTCACTCAGGGTAAATCTGCCCTGTGGTCCCACCTGCTGCACTACCAGGACAGCAAAGAGAAGAAGAATGCGACCCCGGGTGGTTTGGGACCTCCAGGTAAATGCAAAAATCAGTTTACCCAATGAACAAAATGATTTAACAAACCGGTGATTTTTGTTACAATTACATATCCTTTATTTTATACCAGGTTTCATTCATGACACTGAGAGACGTAAATCTGATGGGGGTGTATCTGCCATGCCGCCTCTTAAAGTCTCCCTGATCCAGGACATGAGGTGAGGGGACTGCAGTAATGTGCATGTCGATTAAGGAATAAAGGAGGAAACATTTATTTTGACCAAAGTATTTTAGACTAATACTGCCCCCCTGTGGTAGACCATCAAACAAAACCTATTTAGAGTACTAGTTCTTATGATTATTGACTGTTTAAGCTGAGTCAGGATCCTCAGAGGGCCTCAAAGGATTTTCACAGGGTCAAAATGAGTAATAATTTAAGTTATCTAACTTAAGTCTCAATAAAAACTGACATTGTTACACTACTGCCTCCATACTTGCAGGGAACACATTTCAAGAACAAATAGAATTTTTCCCTCAGACACATTGCAGTAAAAATTGGGGAGTTGTGTCTTGATGTTTGTCTTATGTTTAATATAAAGGCTCTTTTTCATAACTTTGTCAGTATTCCTAGATAATGGGAAGCTTCACAGTTAATTAGCAATATATATTTTTTCTAAATTTCCAGATTTACAACTTAGACTTCCTACAAAATGATGAGTCTTACACAGAATTTAATCTTCAAAAACCAATAAACTGTAAAAGTTTGCAGTGAAAAGGCTTTTATTTACATTATTGCAGCATCTCAGCTGTTAGCAGCACACATTGTAGACTAGTATTCCAGAAACATAATAATGTTACACAATAAAACAGACTTTAAATGCTAAATTCATGCTTATCTATACAGCTTTTCTTATTATGGCTCTCACATGGCTTACAAAAGAACAAAAGCAAAGAGATTCTGCTTCAGTGGCTTTTTGTTTTTGATTTGTATTAGTGTGTTTGTTGGACTATTGCATTAAACACCCAAGTAAACCACTGTAATACATATTATGAGTTCAAACTTTTATGTTAATGAAATAAAGTATGTTTAGAAGAAATTATTAAAATCAATGCTTTACAAAGGCCCAGCATAGGGCAGTAAAGTAAGGTCAAATAAAAGACAAAATAAAATAAATATGTTCACATGCATTTTCACATAAACATTGTGCATCGATACGTACAGACACGTTAAATATTATTATATGAAAGCCTTTAAAGAACTGTTAAAGAGAAAATGTAGACTTTGAATGTCAGAAATTCTTGATCAGTTCAGTCCACAGTCATGTTTACTATAGTCTAGTTTACTGTATATAGGTTAGTGTATATATATGTATATAATATATTTTGCAAGCAAACACTTCTGCCTTTTATATTATTTTATTTTCGCTATCTGCTTCTTTAACTGTTTTGCACCAACAGACCAACACAAATTCCTTGTAATGTAAAAATTACTTGGCAATAAATATGGTTCTGATTCTGATGGTGTTGTTACAGAAGAAGCTCTGACCCCTGTTTGAAGTATTTGTCAGCACTTTCACCGTCATTAAATAGTAGACAGAGAGACATGCGACTGCAAATGAGGGGTAAGAGAGAGGAGGCTGCATCAAAAGTCACTCCAATTATGTGACCACCATCTCGGACCCTTAGGCCAGGATGCTGCCCCAATTTGCTCAAAATGTTGTACTCTAGTATATTTTTACTCGTAAAAACACTGAGCCTTTCAGTGACACTGACAGCTCCTGAGGCGCACCTGCATGCTTCAACACACGTATGTGTATGTGTGATGGCAGCCATCCCCCTGATCATGTTGTCTACTGTAACCAGCCAGAACTGAGGAGTCTGGGCTTGTGTTGCGTGGGGAAGACGCAGAGTGAGTCTGTGTAACAGCGTGTTACTTCCAGCCTAATTACCAGACCCCCCGCCAGTCTGACTGAGCGGAGAGGAGGAGGGTCAACGCAGGGCACAAACACGCAGCTCTACTTTGTATTGATAGACCCTCCTCCACGCTCGTGTAAACGTCTGACGGCACCATCGTAAATACGCTTTGTCACAGAAGCAACCATCAGCATCCCATAATGAGTTTTAATAATTGATTGTATAATCTTAACAGGCAGTAAGTGTGGTTATATTCCAATTTCGCACATTTTAATTCTTAGAAAAGATGATAGGAGCAACTCATAAATTTGTTACACAGCCTTTTTTTATTTAAGAAGGAGGTAGCAATAACGGTGCACATACTCCCAGTAGTTGTTTGTCACTGTTGCCATGGAGATAACGAGAAGAAAAAAGTGGGTTACTTAGTGTTAGTGAGCGTCGAGGGTGGAGACAGGGAGGGGGATGGAAGGTGGAGGGAGGAGATGTGAAGAGCGTATGGCACAGGTGGAGTGGAAGGGAATGTGTCTGGACATCGGAGACATGATAGTGGCTCGGAGCGATGACGAGGGATCGACTCGCACACACAGAGTCCGCTGTGGTGAAAACACCACACAGGGAAAGCTAAGACTGACAGACAGTAGTAGTAGTGGTAGTGCTGAAATGATTAGTCACTTGTTTCATTAGTTCATCAACATAGATTGCAAATTGAATTGCCAACAATTTTGCAAATTGTTTAATATTTCAGGTCCTGTGTTTAAAAAAAATAAATAAATAAATCACTGGTTGAAAATCTACAAATGAAAGGATTTTCTTATTTTGCGGCTTTCTTTGCTTTATATCTTCAGAAATTAAATGCTGTTTTGTTTTTTAATTACTATAAGGCCAAAACAAGCTATTTTAACATTTTATAGACCAAATTTAAATCCATCCAAAATGAGAGAACTATCTAAACTGTTATGTTTAGATGTGTATAAATCCTGGTAAATGATGATTCCACTGACAGACAATAAATAAAAGGCGTATTTATTCCATATATCAATTAAGGGGCTCCTATAGTGATGCTATTTTTAGTTATCGCCCATCCCTGCATTTTCATTATTATAAGAAATTGTTCTGCTGTTTCCTTGTGTGATGATGCATCAGTTCTTATCCCCTACTGATCTCTAAACTTTTCATTTTATTTGCAGACACATTCAAAATATAAGTGAGATCAAGACCGACGTGGGCAAAGCCAGAGCCTGGGTTCGCCTCTCTATGGAGAAGAAGCTGCTGTCCAGACACCTGAAGCAGCTCCTTTCAGACCACGAGCTTACAAAGTGAGCAGAACAACACACTGCCGGAGTTCATACACTTCTTTCTATTGCAATTTCTGTATTTATCAGACACAGACCAGCCGCAGTGACTAAGTCGAGCTGTGCTGTGACATTTTTTAAATTTTAAAGTTCATTGAGCGTCTTCTGCTACCTTTGATTTGTTCTTGTCCTGACCTTCTTTCTTTGCTTGTGGAGGAATGTCTGTCTCATATGAAATGAAGACGCTGTGTGATCTAGCCATTTATAATACATTAACTCCTTTGAAATTGCAGAGCATCATACTGTAGCCCACCGCTGCATAAATAATGCACAGCCTTGTTCATAATTAATATCAGAGTGGTGAACTGGGTCGGGGGGATTTCTGTCTGCCTTTGTGACCTTAAGGTGTCATTTTTTTCTACCTGATAATAAACAATATACGCTTTGTCATCTATTTGTCCTAAAACTGATCATCTTTCAGGCTGCCTGTACTATTCAGGAGCATTTATCTGTTGAGTTCATTTTAAAAATAACAGAGATTGTTTAATTTTTGTGGATTAAAGCACTATATTTGTTTTTCACAAGCTTTTTGTTCCTTTTCAGAAAACTTTACAAGCGCTACGCCTTTCTGCGTTGTGATGATGAGAAGGAGCAGTTTCTTTACCACCTCCTGTCCTTTAATGCTGTCGATTACTTCTGTTTCACCAACGTCTTCACAACCATCAGTGAGTGCTATTTTGATGTTTAACAGCCCATGAAGTACCAGTTTTTTATTGATTTGAGTTCACTGCGTAACATTTCTTCTCTCTCTCTCTCTCTCCCCCAGTGATCCCCTACCATGTAGTGGTTGTTCCCAGTAAGAAGCTGGGCGGTTCCATGTTCACAGCCAACCCTTGGGTTTGTGTGTCTGGTGAGCTGGCAGAGACCGGAGTCCTGCAGGTCCCCAGAAATACTCTGGAGATCACTTTTGAGGTTTGTGTTGAGTCTCGCATAAAGGACAATTCAACTGTATTTGAACTTGGGTCTTGATTTTGTAGTTTCATCTTCATTTTGTTGGTCTATGTCAGGGAACAACAACAAAGTTTAATGAGTGGTTTAAAGATCAGATAGGCTGTAAACAAACCAACTGTTTGAATAGTAAGCAGACTCAAAATGTCAGTATAACCTCATTTGACAGAAAATTGTGCACTTCTAATTGTTTAACTTGGCATGCATGTCTAAAATGGACAGTTTGAATAATAATGTTACTCGTCATCATTGTTTTCTGTAGTGGTTTGTGAAAACTTCTCTCATCACCGGACTTCTTATGTCCTATGTCATGTTTGATTTGTTTTCCCTCAAGAAATTATAGGTAGAAATGATGACCAAATCTGTGCAAGTAACAAGCCACAATTGTCCTTTATCTCTACGACCTGGTGTGTTGTTTTGAATGTAATTTGTGGTTTGGGTGTTTGACATCAATGTGGTTTCCTCTCTCTCAGTGCCAGAACCTGGGCAAACTCACCACAGTGCAGATGGGTCATGATAACACAGGGCTCTACGCAAAGTGGCTTGTGGAGTGCGTTATGGTCCGCAATGAGATCACAGGGCACACGTACAAGTAAGCATACCTCATGAGGAAAATTTACAGAATATTGTTTTGACTGGATGGATGTCAAAAGATGAACTAAATGTGCTTGTCGAACAGGTTTCCGTGTGGCCGGTGGTTGGGGAAAGGAGTGGATGATGGCAGTCTGGAGAGGATCCTGGTGGGAGAGCTGATGACCCCCAGCACAGAGAATGATGAAAGGATGTGCCGCACACCTCCGATGCAGCAGTCCCCGGGGATGATGAGGAGATTTGTTACCATCTCGCCAAACAGCAAACCAAGTGAGTTACACAGCTGCATAACCGCAAATCATCTGCACCAGCTCCTAATATGAGACATTTATGATTCAACTGTTATCTTAAAAGTACATTCCACACATTTTTAAGCTCATTCATCTTAATACTTAAACTAGTTTACAAAAATCAAATGCATGAAAGATAAAGTACAGTGACAAATATATAAAACATGAATGAGATTTGTTCTCCCTGTGTCTGCCTGCATTGTCTCACAGCATCTTTGTTTGCCCTGTTTTTTTCCCCTCATCCAGAGTTAAACACAGGTCAGATCCAGGAGGGAGTGGGAGAGGCCATCAACGGGATTGTGAAGCACTTCCACAAGCCAGAGAAGGAGGTGGGAGACGGCAGTCTAGACAGGCCCGAACATGTAGTTCTATTATTCATTGCAAATGAAGAGAAGCAGCTATCTGCTCTGGTGGCCCCAAAGCCCCTCAGTATCTGCAGGCTATGTGGTGTATAGTAATTCAAACATAGCAGATAAGAATTTCTGCTGGTGTTTAGAAACTGACCTTATTCCTGATCATCTGGCAGGCTTAGAATGATGCCTGTTATTTTTCCTGTTCTAGATGGACGACATTTAACATCAACACTGATAATTATTATATACTAAGGCAGGTGCAGAGATTAGGTGCAATTCAAGGGAGATGCCTATTGAAGATTTGTAAAGCGCATTGTAACTAAACTGTTTATTACAGGCTTAAAGAGTCATTCATTAAAAAGTACAAAGGCATTTTACAGGGAAATCCCCTTCACTTTTGCTCCACCTCTTTCACAGACGGACAAGAACAATGAAGGGAGACTCCTAAGAACAAAAAATGGTTTTAAAATTGAGTGTATTCTGTTGTGTTGTTATGTCTGTTACTATATTCACAATGTATGTATACAATAATGAATAGCATTTCTGTCAGGTCACACTCATGATGGGCTGAACAAATGCCTCTCACCTTTCAAAGCTAAAGTAACACTGGTGCATTTAACTCTTGCATCTTTCATCACATATCTAAATGCAGGTCCATCTCCTCATAATGATGTATTAATTGAAAGTCTGATTTAAATATGAATTTAAATATCACCTTTGAGAAAGCTTTGTGTGCACATTCAGACCTCTTTTTCTGCAAGACATTTGGAAGCCAGTTTGGTTTTTAACTTTCATAATGGATGAAGAAAAGTCCTCACTTGCACGATAACAACAACCTTAAGTTACCTTGAATCAACTCCAACCACATGAATCTTTTCTCTCCACAGAGAGGCAGTCTGACCCTTCTCCTCTGTGGGGAGTACGGCCTCGTCTGGGCTCTGGAACAAGTTTTCCAGCACGGTTTCAAATCACCCCGACTCTTTAAGAATGTCTTCATCTGGGACTTCTTGGGTAAGGACTTCAGCCATATCAAACACCCTCTAGACCTGAAGTGTAAACAGTAAAAAAGCTTTCAGTGGGCTCCAAATGGTTTCATTTGGTTTCAATTTTTTTATAGTTTTGAAAAGTAGGAAAATATTCATTATGACCTTCTCTGGCAGCAAGATCTGGTTCATGTTCAATCCATCAATACGGTTTGGAGATTTCATTCACACTGAAAATGCTACCCTCAGAGAAGAAAACAACAATACAAATAATCCATCAGTTGAGGAACATCATGAGATCAGATTAAAAGCTTCAGGAACAACAAATAATTTGGACTTGGTGTTGAGATTTTTTTTGTCAAGCCAGGTGAATGTTTTGTAGTCACCTTTCAAGGCAATGTGTCTGCATAACAACTGATTAAATATTCCTTCATATTATTGTGTGATGAATTACTAAGCAATTTGTCTTTTAATTATCTTGTGCTTAAACAGAAAAGGCACAAGTGTATTTTGAAAGTGCTGAGCAGCGAGAGGCGACTCCAGATGAAAACTGGCAAACCAGAGTGCGCCACTTCTGCCGCTTCATGCGCGCCATCAACAACACGTCAAGAAACATTGGCAAGGATGGGAAGTTCCAGATGCTTGTCTGTCTGGGCGCAAGGTGGGCAGGCAGCACTCACTCACTCTAAGACACATTTAGAAGTGATGAACATTGTTAATATTGTTGTAGATGAAAAGGGAGTTCAGTGCAGCGGATGCAGTGTACTGTCTTTGGATAAGACACTGAAACAGCTGTGGATCCACTGCTATATATCTGACCATGCATCCTGACCAACAAGGAGTGAAATTCATAATCTCTAATGATGAGAATAATCCCTTCTTTGAGGAGACATTTTACTGGATTTTTTAAGGTTGAATTTGTTTTATTTAATAGAAATTATGCTCTTTATCATAGTTCTAATACAGAACAAACTGATGCGCTGCACAGAGAGTATATAGCTATTGCTATTTTTGAACTCTTGTCCCTAGTTGGGCTTTTACATACACAGTACAATTAAAATATACACCTTTCATTCTCAGCACAATGATTTCAATACAATACATGAATTGTGATCTACAGACAT
>OMNN01002450.1:10295-40351 GCA_900302755.1 Chromis chromis | reverse complement strand
TGAGAAAAACTGTATATATATATATATATATATATATATAGAGAGAGAGAGAGAGAGTTGACAGCCCTTTATAAAGCTGATCGTCCAGATTTAGATATAAGATGTGGTATTCTACATTTAGTCCTTCCTGTTTCAGAGTGTACGTGCCTCTTCAACAGACACGTAGAACTGTGTTTTAATCCTTTTCTATTATTGACTTCCTTGTACAAAATAATATTACTATGACAGTTACTATTTTTTTTTTTAAAATTACCAATAATTTTGAGTCATTTCACGTTCTCAAATGTGCGAATTGGTTGCTTTTCTTTGTTTCATAAAGTGGATGCGTCTCGATTTTTGACTATTGGTCAGAAAAATACTGGGATATTGTATTAAGTATTAAGTAGTTTCACCATATTATGGACTATCAATCACTTAATTGAATTAAAGACCTATTGGTAATGAAAGTAACTATAATGTTTTTGTTTTGGTTGTTTTTTTACATTGCCTTTTTAGAGTTATTTTTATTAGATGATTGCAATACGACAGCTGTAGTGTTAAGCTCTCTGTGTCTTCTCCTCTCAGGGACCATTTGCTGCATCACTGGATCGCTCTGCTCGCAGATTGTCCAATTACTGCTCAGATGTACGAGGAAACGGCACTGATTAAGGACCGCTCTCTGGTGAACTCTCTGATCAGAGTACTACAGACTCTGCAGGAATTCAACATCACCCTGGAAGCTTCGCTTGTCAAAGGTGTTGGTATCTAAACCAAACCAACTTCCCACCAGTTGTACTTGACCAGGAAGATCACTGGGGACCACTAAAAAGAATAACTGAACCTTTTATATGCAGGAACAGACTTGAACAAAGGACACTTTCTAGCTTATATTAAAGCTACTGTTACATTTGCCATATATTAAGTGCAATGAGCCTTTCAAGATATGTTGTTATTTTTATCCTCAATGATGTTGCCATTAGATGTTAAAAATATGTTTTCTATTATGAACCATGATTTTCACATTATTGACGATGACCTCCTTGTGCTATAATGTTTTATTGAAAGCTAAATATTTTCATTGTTATCGTGAACTGCTGACAATGGCTTTATTTAAGGGAAAGCGATGATCAAAACTGTTAATATATTTTCAGAGAAAAACAGTATTATTTTGTTAAATCAGTCAAGTTGCTTGCTCTGGTGTCAACTCCGAATTCAATGTCATAACGCAGAGCTTAAAGCAAATGATGTAGAAGTATGCTTTATAAGTATGTGTATGGCAGGGAGGTTTGTAGAGTGGAAGATGATTCACCCACATAGGACTAAAAAGGCTGTTACATTTGGGCCTTTCCCTGACAAAAGTACAAGTATGCAAATCTTTTACATGGAATACCTTTAGCAGAGAAAATGACCCTTCTTGCATGATAATAAGACTGTGTGGCTTAAGCCTGTATCCAGTGATGGACAGTATATTCAGTTGGAAAATACCCCAAGTCTTGTGCTCCAGACACAAGTGCACCAAGAGATGCTTGACCCAGCTTTCTGTGCAAAGTGGTTCACAATGACAGCCTTCATGTAAATACCTCCAACTAGCCCTTTCCCTACCATCATTCCAATCCTCATACTACATCTGCCCTCTTCTCTGAACAAAAACAGTGTAATGATCTGAGTAGACCCCTTGTGATGAAGGATGATCTCCTGCTTCTCATTTGGGAAGCAAAAAGGACTGCTTTTTTCTCCCCCCCACCTCTCCTGATTTTGTCATCATGATTTCTTGCTATGCAATATCCACAAGAGAAAACTGAGATATTACTGGGCCCCTCCTCCGTTATATACATTGAACTTTACTGTGCAGAACAAGAGATTTGATATGTGATGGACTTCTTTTCTGTGCCAACAATGTCTGGAATGACTGTGTTGTACTCATCTGTGTACGACCCACACATGAGCATCTTGGGAGATATATATTTTTGTTTTCCAATACAGTTGTACATTTATTGACATAGCTGTGTAATGTAGTGTTTACTAAGTGAGCAACAGTGTACAGTGTAAAAAATATATTAAGAATAAAGCATCTGTAATGCATTAAAATTGTCTTACCAGTTGTTCATTAATTGATTTATATTATCTGCTGAATCAGTCGCCTTGGATAATGGGGATCCCTTAAAAACTTAATGGTTTCAGCTTCCTAAATTTGAATACTTAAGGTTTTATTATTTTTTCTGATTTATTTTACTATCAAAAAATATGAATATGTGAACTGGGCTCTGCAAAATAGATTTAATTTTTTCCCCAAACGTTTATAGAGCAAATGATTTATTAATTGAATTAAATTTAATGGGATGATAATAATATTTTGCTGATTGTTAATATAAATGGCTTGTTAATTGCAGCCATACATGTAATCTTAATGGTCCTTGGCCAACTTCTGCCACTGAAGTGATGATGTCATTAAAAATAGGTTTAGAAATAAAACTTAATTAAATACTTAAATTTAGCATTTAAAGTAATAAATCATAGTTGTAAAATATCACAGTCATGAATTATATTTGCGTTAACAAGCTGTTAGTAGATTCATATTGTCTGCTGACTGTGCTTTCTCAACTGAGAAAATGTAAACAAACTCGTTCGCGCCATGTCAGATAGCTGTTTTTCTTTGAAGGCGTTGGCCTGGTATTTATGGGATTTTGAGTTTAAAGCAGGCCGACAACACAGCACTCAACTGCTCGTTCACTACACCTCCCATCATTCATATCTTCCGGAGAGAACGTGAGGATTGCAGTGATTGGTTAAATCCAGGTTCAAACCCAACGGCTGCACTCCTTATATGGTCATTTACGTTCAGCCCTTTCATTCCGGCTTTTTATGCAAATGACATTCTAATGGCCAGCTGTATGCGTGCAGTGCGTTCAGTAGTAGTAAGAGCATGCGCAGTGTGTGAAAAGAACACGGCGAAGATTCAAAGTTTTTGTTCAGTAAGTGCACTGTTACTTCTCTTGTACAGAAATTACATTTGTGAGCTTTTACTTATTTGTCCTGTGTGATGAGACTGGTCGTGTTGATGTATTATCGTAAACTGACGTGTGCGTTTCCAGTTGTTGCGGGCTAAATGTACAAAGACTTAACCGACCCGACAATGGGATAACGTGGAAGTGAACGAGAGCGTGGCGTGGTGATGGTAGCAGCGTCGGCTAGCTAGCATGCTAACAGCTAACAACAATGAGCCATATTTGGCGCTCTAGCGGGCAAAAGTTCGAATTTAAAGGGAAGGATGGCTTTATCGCAACTTTTTGCGTTTTATTAAAATTTTGATAACATGCATGAATTGTGCCAAGTTGATGAATGTGTGTTACGTAGACACGCGTAATTCAACGAATAGCCCGGTAGCTTTTTGTTTCTGCACTTCAGAAAGCGCTGCTGCCCGCTTTTTGTTTCGGATTTGCCCCGCAAACAAGTAGACGGCGAAACACCGTCTAATAACAGAAAAAAAAATTAAAAAATTGTGGTTGTAAATGCGCGAAAGCTCCAATTCATGCCCGAGTATTCAGAAAGAGAGCATTGATGCCAATTGCCAACATTAAAACGGTACTTGTGTTGTGGGTGTAACATCGGTGTGATTCTCCTCACGTTTACCGTACGGGCTGTTTGAAAGTTCAGGACCCCGTTTCAGATGCTCGACTTAACTTACTTGCTGCTAAAGTTTTATTTCTGTGATCACACAAGCAGTATCATCAGGTTATAACGTTAATATGATGTCAAGTGTCGTCTGTTTTTGGGGTGTTTTGGTGTTCCCGTGACTTGGCTTTAAATTCCTTAAGATACTCGAATGCCGTCGCTTTGACCACATTGAATCAGGGCTTTTCATCCGTTCGTGCACTGTTTATTTAATGCACTAATACCTAAAAGGTGGGTTCTTGCAGGATTTGTTATAATTGTGGGTTTAAGAGCGGTTTGCTTGTATTTGTATGTGTGTGCGTGTTGGGACCGCCCCCTTTCAACAGTAGAGAGCACAACTGTCTGCACACATCCATGGTGCTTGCTTTTTTTTTCCGGGGACTGGGACAATTACCGACCGTGTGCTTTTACCTTTTCAGATTTGTTTTGCCATAACACTGACCAACAAATAGACTATGTTTGGCTTTCACAAGTCAAAGATCTACCGGAGTAACGACGGCTGTTGCATCTGCAAGACCAAGTCCTCCAGTTCACGTTTCACAGACAGCAGCCGCTATGAGGAGACGTTCAGACTGTGTTTTGGGTAAAGCTTTCATTCATTCATCTTGTGTGTTTATCTTGTGTTAATCTGAGTATTATTGCTCTCCTGAATGTGAATCAGATTGGATTTCTGTATCAGGGTGTTATTAACGACACTTTAAATGGTGTTCAATTAATTTTAAGGCTCTCAGAGGATCGTGTTGGAGACATTTGCAACGCCTGTGTGCTGCTGGTGAAGAGGTGGAAGAAGCTGCCTCATGGCTCCAAGAAGAACTGGAACCATGTAAGTGATGCCTGCCTCTGTTAATGAGCATCATACTTGTGTCATCTGAAGCACTTAGATGGATTTCACTGACATGTTTTGCCCGATCTGACTCAGGTGGTGGATGCAAGAGCTGGTCCCGGATTTAAGATGATGAAACCGAAGAAGATCAAGAACAGTGACGGGAAGAAGAAAAGCAAGCTAAGGAAGCTTCACAAGTTAAAGAGACAAAGTAAGTTGTTTAATATATTAACTAGCAGCAAGCATGTGTTGAGGGGTTTGTAATATAAATACATTTGAATGCGAAATGATGATGTAGAGTAGCAAAGTGTTTGATGTCATCATGATTACACAAATACATGATGCATTTTCACTCTGCATCAGTCTTGAGTTTACTATGATTTTCTTCTCAGCCTGAAACTGCCTGTCTGATTAAAAATGACTGTGCAGCAGCACCTTGTGGCTCTTTGGATTAGGGCATGCACTGTATCTGCAGTGTTTTAGAGTGCACATTAGGGTTGAAAGACCAAGTCATCATTCAGAAAAATCATTAAAAATAAATTGAATAAAGAATGTTATTTACTCATTCCAGTTTTTTAAAATGTGAATATTTCCACAGTTTTATTGTCTTGTGTGGCAGATCACTTGATTCATTTGGGATTTTGACTGTTGGTTGGACAAAACAAGTAGATAAGCTTCCAGAAATAAGGAGGTGAACAAATAAGCAGCAAGTGTTGGGAGTTTTTGCTGGAGAACAACAATTCACCAATTATTCAAATAGCTGCTGGTTAATTGTCTGTCAGACAACTAATCAATTAAATGACTAATTGCTCTTGGGCTCTGGGGAAAATGTAGACATCTGACTGGTTGATATAGAGATTTTTAAAAAGCTGTCAGTTTAATGGCTAATGAATATAATTGGTATTTGCTACCCTAGTTTGAATCTAGACCATTGTTTGTTACCATAATGCTACTTTAGAATTATTCAATGCACATTTTTTTCCAAAAAATATGAAGAAGGTGCATAAATTTCTCTAATAAATCTTTGTTGAAAAGTCATTTTGCAGTTTTTTTTTACTAAATGCTACAATGTTGTTTAATAATAATAACTTTATTTGTATAGTGCCCTTCATACAAGGTTTGCAGCTCAAAGCGCTTTACAACAAGGAAACAGCCGCAATATTACAAGATAACACTTAAAACATTAACAAGAAATACTTCTATGTCTTGACTACACTACCATAAACGGCACTACCATCACCTACCTCTGCCTCACAACAACTGCACCAAGAAAAGTGGGGTGGGGATACAGACCCTGGTTTGGGTAGGGGGGAGAAAGTATAGAGGGTGCTGAAGGTGGAGGCCTAACTGACTCGTCTGACATTTCGTTTAACTGTTTCTTTTTTTCCAAGCAGACTCAGATGCCCACAGCACAACCTCCAGTGTGTCCCCTGCCCAGTCTCCCAGTTACAGCAACCAGTCAGATGATGGCTCAGACATCGAGTCCAAACAAAGACGCTCCTCTCCCTCCATCTTCTCTTTCTTGGATCGCTCCTACTGGAAGAGGCAAGCGACTGTGATTGACTACATGACAGGACAAAATAAACTATTTGTCTGTTTTTAATGCGATGAATAACCCTTTTTTCTCTATTTAGGCAAAAGGTGTGCTGTGGGATTGTCTACAAAGGTCGGTTTGGAGAGGTGATTATTGATCCCCGACTTTTCAAGCCCTGCTGCAGTTCCAAAAAACAGAAGACACTGACGTCCACACAAGTGGCCACACACATGCCGGACACACTTGCTCCACAACTCCCAGAAGACATGAAAGAAACCTGGTGAAGGCTTATGTTGAATCCTCCTGTAGGGTTATCCATGGCATCCACCTGGATTTGTCTCCAGTGGCAGACCTCTCATTTTCACTCCCTCTAATAGTTAATTAGTTAGATGTTTCTCGTCCACGTAATATTCTTTTTTTTTTATCTGGGTTTTTTTTTTTAAACTTTTGTATAGAGTCAATTTTCTTTTCATTTTTTATAGAAAGCACAAAGGAAAAAAATATGGGCATTAGTGTTATTTATAGGATGAGGAGATACATTTTGTTAAGGCTCCACTTTTGATTCTGAATTGTTTTTGGTTATTTTGTATTAAGTGATCAGCTTTTTGTAAATATGTTGTCACTTTTTCATACATATCAGGACTGTCTATTTTTATGTTTTATGTTTTTTTATAATTTGTTAAATTGTAAGTGTGCATATGAAAGACACCAGCTATTTCTAATACCAGCTTTCTCTGTGTGTTGGAGTGGCTCTTCAACATGTTGCTTCAATGTCCTGTCTTATCTGTTTGCTCCATATGTGCAAACGAGTGAGTCTTGTTTGATTTTTAGTACACAAATGGCTTTTGCTGACACCAGGGATCATTAGTACAAGTATCCTCCTATGAATTTAATGATCTTTTAATGTGTAAATAGATAAGAACACATTATCTCTCAGACATGTACACAGCTTAGGCAAGTTTGAAACACTCCATTTTAATTTGTTCCGCAGTTTGTGCACATTGACTTGGATAGATGTGGGTAGACCATGCATGCAGTACCTCCCCTCTGCCTTTTGGAATGACAAAAGTGATTTATTTATTTCTTTTGTACAGTCTCCAATCAAATGCCAGTGCATGTTGTAAAGCAAATGTTTTTAAAGTGGATTTTGTAAATACAGTATTTTGGCTCTTGGTATATCCAAACCTTTTTAAATTACAGGAATGGAAAACCACTACATCTGTTTTAAGAAAAACTGCTTTTGTGTGTCTGAAAGGTGCTGAAAACGTACTTTATGCTAAGCCAGTTTTATTGCATTTTCACATCTCATTTTCTTAGACACATTTCTCTAAAGGCATAGATTGCTGAAGCCTATGCTCTGTGCAGAAATATGTCTAAACTGCAGGGAAAAGTAGAAATTTAATTGCAGCATCAGCAAGCTGCAGTATTACTACTCTGTTTTATTGCTGTTGACCGAAACTGAAGGTTCATGAAACACATGACCTACGTTTTATGGTCGCTCTACAATTTAGCCAGAAAAAAGTGCTCTTGGAGAAATGTATTTCTGGTTGTCATTGCTGTCATTCATTTTTAGAAACAACTGTCAAAGTTCAAACTATGCAGACGTTTTGAATGTGATAAGTGCTCTGGGGCCATCTGTCACTTTTGCTATTAAAGTGTTAAGTGATGGATCCTTACTCAACCAAATTGACTTGTAAAAAGCATCCATTAATTCAGCAATAACGTTGCATTTTCCTAATCATAAGTCATTTTTGTCTCATGATCATTCTCATGTATGTCATGTTAAACTAATGCTCAGATTGCACAGTTTTTGCCATTGCGCATACTGTCTCAAATTAATACTGCAGTGACAACGGTTGCTTTTTTTGTTGTTTATACATTATTGTAACTAATCTCAAGCTAAATGAGTTGACAGGCAATGCTCTGTAAAGTTGCTTAATATATAAACTCTTCTACGGCAGGGTAGTTAAATGCTGAACATGTTTATGATTCTTACTAAAAGGAGAAATGCTGCTTCCTTTTAAGCTGGAGAATAAGCTTGTTTGTTTTTTTTGTCCTTAGGGAGTTGCCATATTGTTTTTTGCGAGGTACATTTGTGAGATGTGAGATGTGCCTTAATGAATTACCTGACCTTTCCATTATGATTCCTATGTAATTTATATTTATTTATTACAAAACCTTTTTTAACTGAAATTTTGAAATAACTGGTGTAGAGCCTTTCAGAAAGTCTGTTTTTAATTTTGTGCACTTCCTTTGAACATGAAATGTATGTTTTTTTAATGCTTTTTTTGTATACTGTGCCACAAAGTAGATCTGTATTATAAATAAAAAAAATGAGAGAATAAAGTGGGTCTGTAATATATGACTGTACCAGTAGGTGGTGGACAAGAGCTAAGACTATCAACAAGGTTAGGCACACTGAAGACTTAGCTTTGGTAGTTTGTAGTTTCTCTGCCTGTCCGCACTTAGTTGGTTTTTAAGTTTTAATAACATTTTGTGACCCAGTTAGTATGCACTCAGAGAAATAAAGGTGCTAAATGGAACTAAAAGTGTTTCTATACAGTGATGCCATGGAAGAACCATTTTCAAATCTACAAAGAACATTCTAGCAAGAGGTTGATATATATAATCACTTATGAAAACTGTTCCTCAAAAAATTATGCTCCAAAGAACTTCAGCAAAAATAGGTTATTTAAACTATCATTTTCAGAATAGTCCTTTGTGGACCCACCTATTTCTATTTTGATATCAGGACTTGATAATCTTTTAAGTAAGTTTTAATAAAAAAAAGTGAAATGTAAGAATTTGCAACCTCTCTTGGTCCCTTCCATTGTAACACATTTAATATATTGGGTTCTGGACTGTTGGTCTAGAACAAACATAGTACTGATGTTTTATAGATCAAATGAGAAAATAATATACATATTAATCAATAATGAAAATAATCATTAGTTGCAGCTCTAATTTAATGCTATTACATGCCACCAACACGAACAACTCCAGTAAAAGAATCTTTAGTACTTTAACGAATAACATAAAGTTCCTCAAGTTCTGCTTCTGGTGATGGCACTATTAAGTCTTCTGAAGAGCCATTTCAGAACTGATTATTTTTCTGAGAGTACTAATACTTGTCAGAATAATTGGGGTTACATGTAGGTAGATTAAACTGTAGTCAAATGAAGAAAATCTACAGGGTCACAGTTTTTCCAAGTAGCCTATACTAAATTAGCAGCTTTTAGCTAAAGAAACGATAGAAACTGGTATGTAATGTAAGGTATAACACTAGTAGTATGTTTGAACGGAAATTAAAAATGTATTTTAAATTACTCTTATAAAATGTTCTTCGTGTGTTTAACGATAGCTTAGCTTAGCTTGCTAGGTGAGTCGAAAATTACAACTGAAAAACCTGTGTTGCCTAGCAACCATTTTGTTTAACTAACGACCCAGGACAAGCTAGTTAGCTAACAGGTAGCTAAATTAGCTTTTCATCTGTCATTGACGAAAAGTGCTCATAGCCTCATAGGTGTTCGTGTCTTCAGTCGTTTTTATGTGTTACGCCGACATTAAAACCCCACGAACCCTTATTTACAAAACTGTTTAACTTCACGTTCACCAAAGAACTTCTGCACGTAGCTTTCAAAATAACAGCCTCTTTAGCTCAGTGAAGGTGTAAAGTTTTACTGACAGTCTCCACACTTCCCGTTTCTCGCTGCCTATCTGACTGTCTTGACTCCGCTCCGCTTCAAAAGCCGCTTTTTTTTCTCCCACTTTCACGTGTACGCGCACGCACGCGCTCATTCTCGCTCTCTTTCAGACACACAAATACACACACACACACACACACACACACACACACACTCGGTCACTCACTCCTTTCTCTTTTGAAAAGCCCCTTGTGAGGCAGATTGACAGGCTAGAATGAAAATGAGGCGGACGCTCGGTCACGACTTCAGTGCGTACGCGTCCCTTTGAGAAGACCTCTAAACTTGGATCATATCACCATGGGAGCTATTTGGGCTACAAGGGACTTTTGTTTGTTTTTGCTCTTGTTAAATAGTCGCCAAAGCGCAGCGCTTCCAGAGATTCGAGGTGGGACTGTAGTGAGTGTGTGAGCATGTGTGTGTTGTGTGTTTTCCAGTCGCGGAGAGTGCTACTTTACGCACGCTTTCAGGAGTGCGCTCTTGTTGTTTCCCCAGCGGTGACTTTTACATGTTCTCCTAGTTTCGAAATGTGCTGCTTTATATATAAAAAACATTCTGCACTCCATTCACGCGCACGTTTGTAAAATCAGTTTTGTCTTGTAATTTACTAACTTTAAGATTAGTTTCCACTGGATTTTTCAAATTGCCCGCTATAGACGATTATTATCATGAGGCAGTTAATGTTTAGGTGTTTGTCAGTAATCATCTTTAAATATATTCTCACAATATATGTGAATTTGAAAGGGGCGTATTTGGTAAATGACATGCTGTTTGACTTTCTCAATGTGTTTTGGTAATATTGAGTCATGCACATATGGATTTCTGCAGATCCATGCGCAGAGGGAAGTGATGGCTGTCACATTGATGCTATTTGTCAGACTACCCAAGGCTCATACAAGTGCACGTGTAAAGCAGGCTTTAAAGGAGATGGAAAACACTGCGAAGGTAATGTGGCTCCTTCTGGTTGAGCTGTTACTAAAACTATGTGAGTGTCATAGTTACAGTAATCTCCTTATTACTAACTACATGTTGCCATTATTTTATCTACTGGGGCATGGTTTCTAATAAGTAAAGAGGCATTAAGTTGGTGATATCTGTATCTTCTGTATATTCTTCCTGTATTTCTTTAAAATGAATGCTATACACAATCTTATTCCACTCACATTTTAACTTTCTGATCATTTATTTATGTGGTGTTCACCTCTCAGATATTGATGAATGCGACTTGGAGTACAATGGCGGTTGTGTACAAGAGTGCAACAATATACCAGGCAATTATCGCTGCACTTGTTATGACGGATTCAACTTGGCACACGACGGGCACAACTGTCTAGGTAAGATCATCTTTAAACTATTAACTTGTAAACCTTACGTGGTAAACTGAGAGCTTAAATCATCACCAACTTCTGGCGGTGCAGAATGCATGTTTGTGTGGGCTGCATGTGAAGTTTCTCACTCTCCAAAAACATCTGCAGTGTTTTGTAACACTGAACAAAACAGCTCAGTGGGATTCACACAAGTTAATAGCTCATTTGTGAATATAACAAAATGCTTCTCTGGAGTTTTGTAAACTGATCATTAATGCAATCAATCCCCTGCGTCACGTAGATGTTGATGAATGCAAGTTCAACAACGGTGGGTGCCAACACACTTGTGTCAACACGATGGGCAGCTACGAGTGCCGCTGCAAAGAGGGTTTCTTCCTCAGCGACAACCAGCACACATGCATCCACCGCTCTGTGGGTGAGTACACAATATCCACTCTAAAATTCAAACAGGTCATTCATAAATGGGTTTGTATTGTTTGTGTGTGTGTTTGTGGATGCTTGTACGTCCTGATTGTGTTAAACCATGAAAAATGATGTGGCAAATTCGCCCACAGTCACCTACAAATCAGAGATTGATGGCCCAACGAGGGGTGACAGGTTCAAGCTGGCTCCCGTCACTGAGCTTTTATCTGCGGCAGCTACATGCTGTGGGAAAAGGATTTCTGTGTCCCGGAGAACAAAATAAGTTAATAACTGCAACACTCTGGTCTATGTGGTCTGTGTCACAGATTAGTCTGAAGCGCCTTTGTTTTGTCTTCTGACTGAAGTCAACTCAAATGCAAGTACTTTCCACTCCATCGAGTCTTGACAACCCTTTTAAATCCCGTCGACTCAGCTGTGACTCATCTTTATATAAATGGTGCTACGTCTCATCTGGGTTTTTAGCTCAAAGCATTATTTAATATGCCTCATAAGTTTTATTTTCAGGGAATGAACTCTTGACCAGCTTCAGCTCTGATTACTGAATATTCTTTTCCCCTGTAGAAGTGCTAAAAATAACACAGTGGTGGATGTTTTTGGATTGTGTAAGGCGTGAGAACAATCAGTGTCTTTGAGGATGCCAGACTAATCTCTCAGTATGTGTGCCTTTGTGTGTAGCCGGTCAGTCACTGTAGGAGAGTTTCATTGTGTACCTCTCTCCCTCTTTCTATCCCAGAGGGCCTCAACTGTATGAATAAGGAGCACGGCTGCGCCCACATCTGCAAGGAGACACCCAAAGGAGGTGTGGCCTGTGAGTGTCGTCCAGGGTTTGAGCTGGCCAGGAACCAGAGAGGCTGCATCTGTACGTGCAACGGCATGAAAGCAAATCTCGCACAACACATTGACCAAGACGTGCAAACACTTTGGGCTTCATATGCTGAGCTAATTATTCGTCATACGGTTGCACGCTGTTTATCTTGCAGTAACGTGCAACCATGGCAATGGAGGCTGCCAGCACACGTGCGAGGACACAGAGAACGGCCCCATATGCAAGTGTCACGTCAGGTACACCCTGCAACCTGACAAGAGGTCGTGTGTAGGTAAGCATGCTGTTTACAGACTCACAACCCAGGAGAATATAAACTATGCAAGTATTCATTCAGTTTCAAAACTCCCCTTTGAAAATGTATCTCAATCCTCCGATGGATGAAGTTGTGTGTCGTCTTTTATTCCAACCCTACCTATAAGTAGCTTAGTGACTTCTCTCCTGCTATGCTGCCAAACAGTGTTCAAACTCACACCTTATTCACATTACTGCAAATTCTAAAGACAAAAATACGTTTATAATTAACAAACAAATCTGAGTAGAAAGGATGCACAAAACACCAAGAACATAAAAAAAACACTGAGCCTAGAAAGTGCATTTTTAGACCTTTTAACACAGCAGATATTCAACTTTAGTCCATTTACTAGCTTTTTCCACATTTTTCCACATTTATCCACATCCACAAGTGTCCTAGCTGACACCTAAACAATATTATGAGACATGGTTGTAAACTGATAAGTGGAGCTTGAATTAATACATCTTTTTTTATCAGTTGGTGTCATGTGTTTGAAGATGGATGATGTTTACCATATTTTAAAGAGATGAAACGAGTTGATAATGTACAGTGTGCATTCTGAATGAGATATTTTAACAACTTTAAAACTGCTAAATTGAAAACAAAATTTTAAAACTGGATGTTGCCCAGTGTGCATTTCATAGTTCCGGCCATTTATGGTTTATTGGGGACATCATAAACTACAGTGGGTTGTTTTTATATACACATATTAGTAGGCAGAATTGTAATTTTTTTTCCAGAATATACCAAACTAGACCTCCGCCAAAGAAATACACATTCCAGGATCAACTGACAGTATGTTGCAGTTTGTTTCTTTTGTAACACACAAGCTATCTTGATGAACGGATGAAAACACAGTAACTAGAAGCATCTCCCTGTATCAGTTCTCCTGTTTGGCAGTGTGCATTTTTCCACACAATGGTTACGAAGGATAAAGATCAGCCGTCAGATAGTGGGTAATATCTCCCCTTCCTGCAGCAGTGTGTGTGAGGTCCAGGCTTATAACTGTGACGTTGTCTCCAGATCCAGATCTGTTGTGTTATCTGACACGCACCAAGCCACTACAAGTTGAATATCTCAAGTGTAAAAATGCATGTGGTTACTGAAGGTTGACATAAACACCCAGAGCTGAAGTCAACAGAAACGTTACTGTGCATCAGTTATTTATTAAATCCAGTGAATCCGTGGACATGTATTCAGTCCATTAATGATTTTTTTTGTGCGTCACAGAGCGAGACGAAGCCACCACCGACTCCTCAGACCACAACGCCACGTCCTTTGCTGAGGTGGACAAACGGGTCAAACGAAGACTGTTAATGGGTAATAATTGCACTCCTCACAGCTCCAAACGGCTTGAATCTGTGCTTTACATGAGGGCGTGCTGAGCTGCCAGGAACCGCTCAGCAGACGGGAGTAATGTCTAGTAAACCGATACATTCCTCAGTCTTTTGAGCAAACTGTGAAATGACTACATGCTCACTTTCTCGCCCCCAGTTTCCCCCTGAAATATATGCATTTGTGACAGTGTGGTACATTTCGCGTTTTCCTTCCATTTGGGAAGGGCAGCGTGTGAATCTTTTCTAGCATAGTTAGTATTTATCAGTTGTGTGATTCTGGGTCACTCAATACATGTTGAACATCGTATCTTTGGCACTTCATCAGATACACGGTTGGCACTTGAGCTCTGAGAATCTTGTCATGTATTATAAATAGAGCATGGTATTAATTCCAACCTGCATGTAAATACCCTGTGTATGGATCCAAACATGCATCTCTGCAGCATGCCAACTATTTGTCATCTTCCATCAGCATTTATAAATGTTTAGACACTGTTAAATACTGTGTGTGAGTTTATTATTATCAGCAGTTACGATAAAAATTCAAAAATCTAATGAAGAAATCCCATATTTGTAATATGACACAGGTGTTTTTGAGAGCGCAATGTTGGGAATATAATGCACGTGTTTTACTAAGGATCTAGCATCTGACATTGAGGAATACTGCAACATTTTTACAAGAAGAACGGTCATTCATTCACATAAAGTGACATGATGTATTGTTGTAATTTCAGAAACCTGTGCAGTGAACAACGGAGGCTGTGACTGCACCTGTAAGGACACATCCACGGGCGTGCGCTGCAGCTGCCCTGTTGGCTTCACACTGCAGCCAGATGGAAAAACATGCAAAGGTCAGACTGCCGGTCCAACAAAAAAAAAGAAAAGAAAAGAAAAAGACTTTCACAGACACAAGCAGCATTTTGAAACACTGATTTTGTAGACGTTTGGAGGAAGCTTTGCTGAAGTGTTGTCAGAATATCACATCTTTCCCACAGATATTGACGAGTGTGAGCTTCACAATGGCGGCTGCGAGCACTTCTGCAGGAACACCATTGGCAGCTTTGAGTGCAACTGCAGGAAAGGCTTCAAGCTGCTGACTGATGAACGTTCTTGTCAAGGTAGAAACAGCTAGTTTTATTTGAGCTCAGTCAGTAATATTTGGGACAAAATTTTCCTTCACAACACGAGCAAACTTTTGCAAAATCTACAGTATCTTTTAAATCCTTTCTTATGATTTTTTAAAAGTCTAAATGGCTTTAAAAATGTTCTTTTTTGTTAAAATAATAACAACCAGACCCAAACCTTAACAATATCAAAACACATTATAACTAACTTCTCTCTGGAAAGGACGGGGCTTCCCTTTTGTTTCCCTTTTGGATCAGAGTTCAAACCTGAAATGACGCAACTATCAATATAATTAAGGGATCTCATTGAAACACTGCCTTCTTATTACCTGTAATTATTATCAGAAGCCAGTGTTTTACCTGGTGTAGCGTAGAGCACTTGTCGCATTTCACTAAGTGGGAAAATGTGAGTGTTTTGGGTGGGAAATTCCTGCTGATGAAGATTGCAACTGACTGCCCTGCTATTATGTCATCTGCCTGATTTTGATTACAGATATAGATGAGTGTTTTTTCGAGCGCACATGTGATCACACGTGTGTGAACTCCCCCGGTGGTTTTCAGTGTCTGTGCAACAAAGGCTATACCATGTACGGACTGGCCCACTGCGGAGGTGAGTCGTCGTTGGGCGGAGGGGGCTACACATAATAACTTGAGCGTAACGCACAAGTGCTCAATTTAGAGGCGTGCTGTTCTAAAAAAGCATACAAATGTGAGTTCTGGCTCATTGGTGTGTTCTGTAATTATAATAATGATTTCCCCCTTTTCATCTCAGATATAAATGAATGCAGTGTGAACAATGGTGGTTGTGAGCAGGGTTGTGAGAACACCATGGGTGGATTTGAATGCTTTTGCCGCCCCGGCTATAAGCTACACTGGAACAAAAAGGACTGCATTGGTAAGTCAGTGCCTCTTCCTTATATGAGAGGCATGTCTGCTGAGCGCTGTCGCCCTGTTTCTTTAGGAAATGTGTAATGAAAAAGTGTGTGACATCCCACATTTTGGACTAAAACACGGGGGGACAAAAACAGGAGATACTTTGAATTGTTCTCTTTTTTCTCTTTAATTCTCTGTTTGTTCTTGTGCTTGAGTAAAACATCCAAAATGCTACAGTGCTGTTAGGATTTTGGGATTTTTTTGTGCCTCATCTTCATGTGAATCTTCCTCCTCGTTACAATCAAAAATGTTCTTTTTTACCTTTGAGTTTTGCTGTGGTTTTTATCTAGAGGCTGAGGGTTTACCACCTGCAAAACCCCCCTCTAAACCTACCTTGAACTGTAGTAAGCAGGAGGGAGGGGACCGCTGCTTTCTGACCTGCCAGTCCCAAGTTCACATCAGCAGCGGTGAGTTCACTTCCCTCTTGTTTTTGAGTATTTTCATTCCATGCACTAAAGCTGACCGCAAACAGGACATACATAGCAAAGGAATGACTGTCGGTTTGGTTACGCTCTTGCATCAAAACATCAAACAGATAAATGCATCTCGCTGTTGTGCGCGCATCTGCTGCACATTGTCAGAGCTGTAATTAAGTCACTTTAGATATTGCGCAAGTTAAGAATGCAGTAAATTCTACATTTAACTATTACAATTTAGCCCTTCATGGCTCACCTTTGTTGCATCTTCAACACTTGATGCAGCTATTTCATATTGAAATGTCTTTTTAGTTGCTGCTGTGCTGCGGCAGCTTAAAAGGAGACGTCAAGTTCATGATACTGATTCACATTTAGCATTACATTAGCTGGTACGAAGCGAAGAAGTGGCTTCCAGGAGGCCGTCAAAGTGAATCAGCTGCTGAATATATTCATGAATTCACCAAGGTTAGCCATTAGTACTAATTTTCCACTTGATAGAATTTGTTCTAAATTCAAATCTGGATATTTTTGACAATCTTTGGTTCACATGTTAAATAGCAATGCATGAATGTACTTCAGTAGAGCTGTGACAAAGCGTACCCAACAACGAGAGAGCTATATGTGTAGTCAATAGAAAGAACGATGCTTTCTAAGTCAGCATCATTAGGTGGAAGGTGGAAATGCTACTATGTCAAGCTGTTCTAGATTTAGTTGTGTGAGCACTCGTCAGCATCAGCCCACAGAGTGACTCTTCGTGTTCCTACATGTATCCTGTTTGCTCTCTTACTTGGCTTTTGTGGCCCCAACTTTTGTCGGCGTTGGTCTGTGTGTCACGGCCTCTTGTGTGTTTTCAGGGACGGAGGATTCCTACACGGTGACCTGTGGAATGCCTCTGCCCTGCTTGGCTGACGCACAAAAGAACAACAGTGGCTTGTATTGCTTAGGCAAGTACAAAAACCACACAGATTTGCATCTTTCTTTCTGCTCTGTCACACAAAACAGTAACTCAGGAGCAACCCACGCTTTCCTATTTTCAGTCGATGTTGAAAGTAGATCAAAATGACACGATTCTCTGTTCCTCTGTCCTGCAGGTCCAGAAATGGTCGGTGTTCCACGCATTAAGACCACAGCCACTTTTAAGTCTGGCACCGCAAAATGCAACTTAAAACGGAGTCAGGAGAAACTCAGGGAGAGCTTAAACTCGGCACACTCAGGTACAGAAGTTGCAACACAGGAAGCCTAACAATGCCTCCAAAACACAAGACTTAGGTTACATATAGACAGGGATTAAAATTACAGCTCCTTCTTGTAACTGGTTAAAAAACATTTGGGGTTTACCGAGAACTGCCAACATCTAACGAAGACAAAGCAGACCTGAAAGCTGCTTCAAAGAAAACCAAAAACCAAGGGCAAATGTGAAAGAAATTTGTGGGGAAAGTGATGTGGTTTTGAGTGTCTTGAACGTCTCAGCGCAGCACTTTGTCTGGCAGTGACAGGGGAGGATGTAATTAGCCATAGCATGCCTTTCAGTTAGGTCTGACCTTGCCATCAATCAAACGGGTCTCTGATTGTAGGATTATTTTGTTTCTCCAAAGGGCTTTAGCATGGTCTTTTACATCCCTCACAGTTACTGAAAGGGAACATAATTGTTTCAAATAAAGGACATTATCTCGGTGACATCTCATCCTTTTTTTCACTACATCACAAAAAAAATTAAGATATGTGTACATAAGGATGCCTTTTAACAATCTGTTTATGGAGCATTTAGTAATAACAATAAATTAGCCACTTGTTTCCTTTTTGTGATTCCGGCTCTGATTTTCTTTGACAACTGTGCGATTTTTGTGTGTTGTGTCTGTGTGTCTGCTGGTCGTCGGGGGGTGGTTGTCTCCCATGTTCACAGATAGCAGGTTTCTCTTCACCGAAAACGTCCAGTTCAGCTACGTGAGCCTGCGCTGCACCTCGTCCGGACAGCGGATGCGCAGCCGCCACGGCAGGAAGGCCGGTGAGGAGGACGGCTCCTCGATCATAGCTGAATTTGAGCTGGATGTGAACCTAGAGGAGGTAACAGGTTGGTCTCTCTGCGCTTCCTGCCTGCCTGCCTGCCTGCCTGCCTGTGACCTTTGCTTCTTATTCTCTATCTTTCTATCGCCGCCGTCTGTTTGTCACTAAACAAACCACACTGTTAAAGTATCTCCTGTTTTGACTTGGCTCTGGTGGTGGGCTCTTGGTTTTGGGGCACGGGGTGTGAGGATTTCTTTGGTTTCTTGAGTGTTTTCATGTGAAGGAAGCATGTGGGAGGCGAGAAATCACGGTTCACTACTGATGTGCGAGATGATGATGAATTTTGCTGTTGAAACAGTTGCGGTATCAAGTGTTTCTCTCAGCAGAGAGTTGTGACCTGAACTGCGTCCGTCGACGCTCGGAGAAGAGGCTCCGGAAGACCATCAGGACCCTGAGGAAGTCCATCAACCGGGAACAGTTCCACCTCCACTTTGCTGGAGCTGACTACGAACTATCCAAGAGTCTGGGCCAGCCGGCAGAGCTGCCTGGACACTGTGTGGCAGGACAGGTGCTGGTGGGCAGGAAATGTGGTGAGTTTGGTTCATATATCTTCTTCTTAGTCAGTATAGAAAACATGTTAAAGATCTGGGCATGCACCATTCAGCCAGGCCTAACTTCTAATCTTTTCATCTTTCCAACTGCTTTGTTTTTAAGGCAGTAGTGGCTGTGAGTTTTGCCTGCGCACACAGTAGACTCATAGTCATGTCTTAAAGTAATTGAAATGGCCCATGCCAGTGAGATATATTTAGACAAGTTGGTTTAATGATTGGATTTGGAGCAGGTGTTGGCCAGATGAGTGCCATATTTGGTTTGCAGACATGCTGTAATGAGGTGGTTGGAGGGGAGAGCGAGCTTGTGTGGAAGAACAGAGAGACTGTTGTTGGCCCTCCAAGCTGTGAGATCTTCCAGCATCTCTCCGGGATAAGAGCGTAACATTAGGGCCCACGGCGGGACTCCTGGTAGCTGCTGCCTCTGGGTTGAGTTTTATATACAACCTGTTATGGAGAAAATGTTCATTAAATAGGACCGCACACTGTCAGTGTTAGAGAGCTGAAAGCTGGCTTTTGTTTTCTCTGGCGGTTGCGACTGTACGCCCCTATTTTCAGGCCTCACAGTGAGTTCGCTGCCTGCTGCACATCTTCTCAATATCAGTGAGAGGAAACTGGCGCCTTTCCTCTTTTGAGTTGTATAAATATTTATTCAGACAGTATGTGCTTTGTTCAATATATACACATCTACCACCAATGTTGAAGTTGTTTGAATCTGATGTAGACCCAGATCTCTGACCCTAAATCTGAACAATGGGGCTGATGGGAGTGTTATTCATTTTAAAGTCTTTGCTGTTTTACTGGAGACCTCAACTGCAACTAATTTCTAGAGATAATGATTCCCGAAAGAACATTTTTTGGCCTCACCATTAGCATTTAACCAGTTTCTGCTGTTAAGCTGAGCTGACATGATTTAAACCTGAGATGCTCCTGTTCGTTATTTCTATCTTTCAGTAACACAGATCTTAAGTGTCTTGATTCCTTAACTCCCCCGCTATGCTTTCAGGTCAACATTAAGCAGTCTATTGGCCATGGCAGGGGTGTAGACATGTAATTTGGGAGAGGAGGGGGGGGTCTGAAAGGCATTCTTCTTAACCTCCAGCTCTTTAAAGGAGCTATATTTTTCCCCTCCTCCCCCACCTCCCGCTCTGGCTTAGCTCGGAGTGCAGTTTAGTCCTTTTCAGTTTGCCCACTCCATTGAAAAAACCCCATTTGGGGCTCGTTCTCACTCCTTCAGAGGAACGACAACACAGCCTTGAAGAAAATACTGTGCAAAACATTTCCCCTCTGATTCTGTGGTCTGGTTTAGTTTACTGGTTGTTGTGTAGTTTATATTTCAGGTCTGTTTAAATAACTTCTGTGGCACTTTGTTTATGAATTAAATCATTATTTTGATTGTTTTATTTCTTTGGACAGTGCAATAGGATTCATTTTTTAATGTAAAAATTAAAACATTTGTGCAACAGGCCAATTAAGAGGATCCATAAATGCTGTGAATGGTGCATGTCCGCGGATTCACGTCTATTTGAGCGTTGTAGTCAACTTGTTTGCGTATTTGTTTTAACATTGAAGATGTTTAGGAAGTGCTGTTGATTCAAGCTGGCAGTTTGAGTGCTGTGTCCCCCCTGCCCCCCAGCTGGGGCCACTTTGCATGACCCCCAGCCACTAAACTGCTAAAGAGAATTGACTTCAGCCACACCATGGGAATCAATTAGCATCAGCTGTTTGGGCCTCTGCTTGATGGGCGCGAGCAGCGATTGGGCCAAGCAGAATGGGGGGATTCAGAAACCTGACCCCTTTTATTGGGTTCAGCTCCTTACCACTGTGATACCGTAGTGTTTTCCTATGTCATCAAGTAGGCAAAAACTGGGGACTTGAATAGAGGTGAAAGGTCTTTTAAACCTCTTTGGGGCCATCAATTCGAGGACTCTATAGAAGCGTTCTTTGCATTTGAAAGGCTTCAAGGTTTTTTTTCTCTTTCACTCTCACTCTCTCCCTTCCCTCACTGCTTCCCTCTGTCAAATAAAAGCTGTTAGAGGACAATGCAATGATGGCTCCTCATGGTCTTTCAGAATAAACAATAGGCTTCAAAAAATGAACTGCTCTTGATAGAATTACATTTTCTTTCTTTGGGGGAAAATCTAACAATTTGCTGAGCCACATATAATGGATCTACGTTAAAGCTTTTGTGTGGCGAGCTTTGAGAGATAGTGGTTCTTTCCTTACAGGCAGCTTAAAGGCTACATCTGAGGCGCATTTTGCACTAAAGGCCCGGGGATTTAATTGATTTATTCTTGTGTGAGATCAGCTTCAGTTTTCAAGTCAAGTTCTTAAGGCTATCAGACAGACACAGTAATTCCCAAATTAATTACAGGCATCACTTTGAATGGGAGGAACCAAAGCAAAATGGTGTTTCAGTCCCTTTAATCAAGCCTTTGCACTTTTGTGAGATAAGAGGGAAATACTCCCTTTGATTTGCCTCGGTGTTTGCTTTTAAAAGAGGTGAGGGCGCTTATGTCTGGTATTAAAAGTTCCTCCCTGATGCACAGCTATGTTGTATCAAGTATTAGGACATGTCAGATGTGGGGCACAAAGGCAGCTGTGAAGAGGGCTGGTGCTCTTTTGTCTCGATGGATTTGTATGGCTGTATTATATTGGTTTGCAAAAGCGTTTTAACAGCTTAATGCTGGCTTTTTCTACATAATACCTGCCCCTGTGCATTTGTTTACAGTATGAGTGTGAGTGTCTTGAATTGTATCTAAAATTAAATGAAAGACAGCATGAAGACCTTTCTTTTTGCTTTATTTTTATGAGTAAATTACCTTGTAGCCTTTAGGCAGTCACACTTTATTTAATAGTGTTACTGTGTTTTATTGAAAAAGCTTTACACTTAATTAATACCCTACAAAACTGTGTTAACTTAGATAAATGTTTACTTTCTCTCCTTTATATGGCACCTAGTTTGATTTGAATGTACACATTTATGACAATCAAAGTATAACTACATTTATAAACAATTGTTTTCAAATCAAGGCTTACTCTGGTTAGTAACAAGAATCAGACTATACACTGATGAAATAACAAACATAACTGATAAACATAGTATTTCCTTTTGAGGACCTGAAAAGTTAGTTTTGTATTAGAGCTGAAGGATTTTGGGGAAATATCTTAATTGCGATTTCCCTGACAAATACTGCAATTTCATTTGCAATATCATCTTTTAAAGTCAAGCTTTAGTTCTATATTGACTGTGTAATAGATTTAAAATATGTGATGGAGCATTAGCATATGAGAGACCATCAAAAGTGTGACTGTCACACAAGGAGGACAATATCAAAAACCTCTTGACACGACAGTTTAAACCCTGGATCAGACGCATTGCATAACATACATCCTAAGTTTTAGTGTTCGCGATTTGCTGACTGAATTATATTAAATCACAATTTTGATTTGAAATCTATTAGTCGTTCACTCATATTATGAATGTGAACTAGAACCCAGCCAATGATTTTTGGGGCTGATAGCAAATGTAGGGAGTAAGGAATTTTGATATATCTATATTGTTTATATGAATATATATTGAAAAGGCAAAATGGGGTGCCCCGAAAGCCTAATGGTTATGTCGCGTGACCCAAGTGCTAAGGCGTAGTGGCTGTCCCGGGTTCGATTCAGACCTCGGGCGTTTATCACATGTCCTTCCCCACTCTCTCCCGTTTCCGTCTGTCCTATTTAAAAAAGGTCAAAAATAAATCTTAAAGAAAAGTAAAAATGATGGGGTCATTGCTTAATAACTTTCCAGCTATGCATTTTGTGAGTTAGCAAATTACCAAGAAGACACTGCACCACTGTCTGCTCAGCTCCAATGTGTACACTGCTACATGTGCTGCACACAGTACTGAGAGGATTATAATCAATGCAATGGGAGATACTCTGCTGGGCAAACTATGTGATGAAACCATTTCTAAACTACCCCTAGAATCTTTTTTGTATTATGTTCTGTAAAAGAAACATTTTTGGACAAAATATACGCCAATGCCAATATATCAGTGATACAGTGATAAGCCAGTATCAACTGATATATCAGTTGGATGTATTGGCTGGGCTCTAATATGAACACTGTGGAATTATTGACATATTTCTACTTCTTATCAAAGCACCTGGTCCTAAACTGTCAACAGAATTAAAAGTTTACATGTGCTTAACAGTCCATCAGTAAGCCTGAGGTGTCCTCATATATTTGTGATTATTATTATGAGCTTTCTAACAAAACACACCAGATGTCCTGTCAGAAACGCGCAAAAAACTGTGCCATTAGCTTTGATAAATTATTAAACAGAAGTTATTTTGCACATGGTAGCCTATTAAATGCACTCACACGTTTACTTCAATCAGAGGCAGCATTTAAAGCTCCACTAAACTGTGCTGTTACACAATGTACAGCTTGATGCACCGCTGAATGATATGCTAAACTGCATCAAGCTCAGTGATACTTTTAATGTGCAGTGCCATATGAGTAAAACTCTCAAATCTGTCAACAGATTGATAAATTGATCGGGCTGAGCTATTGCCTTTGATGTGTTAAAGATGTGAGTAGTTAACTGACTCTCTTCACTGTGTTTATCTGTTTCAAGTATGTACACGGCCCTCTTTGATTGCACTTGAGAGGCAGTTAAAGTCTGGGTTACTTTAATGGTCTTGTCATTCACTTCAGCTGCTGTATTTATTGTATCTACACTGTGGTTAAGACTGTTTGATTGTGTGTAGCCACGGGGCAGACTGCTATATTTGTTGATTCATGCTGCATTTTACATTATGTTACTCCCCTTTTATGGTTTTTGTACTTAACCACTACGCAATACTGATCCGTCAACTAAATTGATGTGAATTAAAGTTCAGACGTTTTGGGTGTCTTATCTGAAGTGTTTGTTTTCAGGTTCTGAGGAAACCGTTTGATGTTAGTTTAATTGTGCTTGTACAGTTAAATTAGTTTCAACTCGATGCCATATCACAGTTTCTTTTAAAGAAAATAATAGGTGTGTTAGGAATTTTGAAAACAAGGTTGTTTTTTTTCCCCCAAACTCACCACAACTCTATGACAAAACTGTCAGCTCACAGAGATATAACAAACGACCACAAGCTTGGCAACTTCTTGGAAAAACATTGTGGGCTTTATGTACAGTGCGTCGGTGTCTTGCTACAAATAAATCACTGAAGCAATAATTTTTGATTTGTCTTCCTGTTCTTTACCACCTGTCTGTTAGTGAGCTGCAGTGTTGGAACCTACTTCGATGGCGATCAGGGACGGTGTGTCCTGTGTCCAGCTGGAACGTATCAGGATGAGGAGGGACAGATGTCTTGTGAGGTCTGTCCAGGACCTGAAGGAAGAGAAGTCTCCAAGGTGGTCGGAGCCCGAAACATGTCAGAGTGTGGAGGTGAGACGACACCAAAGCAATCATCTTGTTGTATCCAAATAAAAAGAAATGTACACATAAAAAATATTGTCATAACATTAAGATTGTTATTACATAATTCTTTATCTATATGATTTATGCTTAAAACATACTGTACCTCAAATCACGAGACATTTGACTGAAAGTGTAATTAGAAATATTTGAATGAAGACAAGGCTGTAAGATGGACTGCATATGCATAATGCAACTATGGGCAATTTACTCATTTTGAAAGTGAAAAGAATTAAATAAAAACCCTACAGCAAATAGACATTAATGCACAGTTCTTACTATTTTTTTCAAATGTATTTCATCACCATAAAAAATAGAAAAAATCAAATAGTAAGTGTGGCATGTGAAAAAGGCAGTCATGACCTCATTGGGCCTAACTGAGCTGATAAATTCTCTTCTAACCTTGTGTTAACATTCAGCAACTATGCACCTGACAAGCAACTGGAAACATAATGTGGGAGCAAAGCACATCTACAGTTTGCTGTTTATCGTAGTAATCATTATGGCTCCTTTATCTATTTAGCAATTTTGGTCATCAAACGCCTGCACACCTTTCACTTACTGGGCTGGTTCAATCATATTAGAAGAATGTAAAAATACAAATCCTTCTTATTTTATTACCTTTAGACGGAGCCATGCTAGCTGTTTCTTTGTGTTTTCAGTCTTTTTACATATTTATTATTTATTTATGGTATTAATCTTCTCATATAACTCTTAGTAAGAAGGCATATAAGCACAGTGTCCAACTATGCTAATAAAAATGATAGAAAATTTTCCAAGTAAATAAACAAAATGTTAAAAAAAACAATAAATCCCAAACAGTCACAAAATGTAATTAAGTGTTTTGTGAATCTGAGCCACACAGGAAGCAACGGTGCCTTGATAAGGATCTCTCCTCGGCAGATGTTCTGCTTTGTGTAAACCCAAAGAAGCTTGAGCTCAGATGTTGGAGATGTATTTGAATTCACAAGGTGAACGGAGCTTCTTTCAGTGCTGAATAAAAGCTGAAGGAGCCACCATGTTTTGTTCTCTTCTTGTGCTGTTATCAGAGTCACTTTGTGGCTGAAATCCCAGATCCCATCTCCTCTGACAGACTAAACAAGAAGAGCAGATTCCCACTGGCACCCAGTTTGCATTAGTCATCCAGGAGTGACACTATGTGAGACGAGGAGATAAAACACGGCATCATTCCCTAAACTTTTGCTTAATCTTTGCTGTATTTTATCTTCTAGTTCACACGAAACACTAAAACAAACCTGTAGTTATACTAATCCAAGTGACGCAGCTCCACAAGTGTTGTTATTTGGACAAAACCTTGCAACATTTCGCAATATGACTCAACCAAATGCAATGCTTGTGTGTGTTCAGGTCAATGTTCCCCTGGTCAGTACTCCCATGATGGCTTCATCCCCTGCCTGTCCTGTCCACTGGGGACCTACCAGCCAGAGGTGGGACGCACATCCTGCTTCCACTGTGGAGGAAACCTGGTCACCAAGCGAAGTGGGGCTGTTACATTTCAGGAGTGTGAGACCAAAGGTGTGAAAGTCATCTGTGTTATTGTTGTTGCAGGGTAAAATCCTAATAACTCCTCTTTAGTTTAGTTTTTCTGTAATGTAAACTGAGGTTCTTTTGGAGCTGACGAAGCTTATGAAAACCCGACTTGTTAGATAAAGTGAAACATCTGTGCTTGTTGGGATTATGGCTCTTTTTTCACTTCACTACAGTATCATGTGGTTGTTAGGCTCTTTAAAGCGTTGTCAGGAACTCTGCTGCCCTCTGCAGCTGTTGTATTGTCTTTACTAGGGATTCAGTTGGTATTAGTTTGATAAAATTGTACTTTTAATGTATAATCTAACTGTAGCAGAACATAGCAAAGGTTTTTGTTAAACTCATTCAATAGCGAATAATCTTTCAACTGACCTAAAATCATGAAAAACACCTACAGTGTATACAAATGCAAACCTTTAACCCAACAGTGAATACTAGGACTGTTAAATCAACTAAGAATCTTCTCTTACTGTCCCTGGCTCCTGCAGTCCAGTGCTCTCCAGGACATTACTACAACACCAGCACACACCGCTGCATTCGCTGTCCCATGGGCACATATCAGGGGGAGATTGGCCAGAACTACTGTGTGGCCTGTCCTGGAAATACCACGACCGACTTTGATGGCTCTACTAACATCATGCAATGCAAAAGTAAGCATTTCTGTACACTGTAATGGCTCTGACGCATTGGAAGATAAAAAACTCAACATCTCTGTCTCCTTACAGACCGACATTGTGGAGGAGAGCTGGGAGATTTTACCGGCTACATTGAGTCCCCCAACTACCCGGGGAACTATCCAGCCAATATCGAGTGCACTTGGACCATCAACCCACCGCCGAAACGCAGGATTCTTATTGTTGTCCCAGAAATCTACCTGCCAATTGAGGACGAATGTGGAGACTACTTGGTGATGAGAAAAAGCTGTGAGTTTTAACAAACAAATGCATTACACCATGATGTTACCCAGCATTTCAGGTAGGCTGTTCAAGTTTGAGTGTGTTGGTTTTGCAGCTTTATCCTACTTTTAAGAGAACAATCCTCAAAAGTGATGAAAACAAGCGGTTGTGTGCATAAACTGTGTGCAAAGAAGAATTAATGTCATGCAATAAAAATAACTTTATTTGTAAAGCACCTTTTGAAAACAAAGTTACAAACTTTACAAATAATACAAATGTTAATAAGATAAATACTAAAAACAAATATCCTAAAGATAAATTAGTTAGGGTTAGTTAAGTCAAGGTTTAGTTTAGTTTAGTTTTTTAATTTTAATTTTTTATAAAGCACATTCAAGAAAACAGCCATTGCATCAAAGTGCCTTCAAGTAAAAAGGATTATGATTGACAATATGAAAGTAACCTAACAAGTGTAAGACCCTAAAGTATTGTTTATGGTGTGATTTTACCACTGTAATTTACATTTTAGGGATTAAAGCCCTAAAAAATTACACGAAATGCTGCTTTACCTGACTATATTACATATTACGGCTGAGACCCTACATTGATATTAATTCTGGAGAAAAATCTACCTAATGGATAATATAACTACGGCCATACAGTAGTATAAGTTACCAAACACAACCTAGAAGAAGAATCCACAGCACTGTTAATCTGACAAATTTAAAGCTAATGTTTTGACCCTACTAAAATAAACAAGCAAACCCAACAAATCCTTTAAAAAAAAATATATAGCAGAGTGGCCAAAATGGCATTAAAATTATAAATGCCATCCTGTTTGTTCATATAATATAATCACTTCACAGCTCTCTCCAACTCTGTGACAACCTACGAGACGTGTCAGACATACGAGCGTCCCATCGCTTTCACCTCCCGCTCCAAGAGGCTTTGGATACAGTTCAGATCCAACGAAGGAAACAGTGGAAAAGGCTTCCAGGTTCCATACGTGACTTATGATGGTAAAAAGAAAGATAATGTTTTGTCCTGTAGATGTGATGTTACTATTTCAGTTTGTCACACACATTTTGGTTTAATTTGTCACACTAAGGAGCTGGTTGTGGACTTTATTTGTTTCAGAGGACTACCAAGAACTGATAGAGGACATAGTCAGAGATGGAAGATTATATGCTTCAGAGAACCACCAGGAAATTCTCAAGGTATCTGTATTTTACGGCTGTCCTATCCAAACACAACACAACTAAATAGAAAATGTATGTTAATAGAATGTTTTCTGTTACAAGATGTAGAAATTATAGATTTTTTTAGCTCAGTACATTACTACTCGGGGCAGTGGTGGCCTAGTGGTTTGTGAAGCAAACTTGTAACCGGTGTGTCGCCGGTTCAAGTCCCCGGACTGGCAAGAGGTTGAGGTGGGAAAGTGAGAGCGACCGCTTGTCCCAGTCACCACCACTGTGGGTTACTGAGCAAGGCCCTTAACCCCTGACTACTCCCCGGGCGCTGCACCGCGGCAGCCCACTGCTCCTAGTATGTATAGTTAAGGTTAAATTTGAAAAGGATGGGTCAAATGCAGAGTAGGAATTTCCCCAAGGGGATCAATAAAGGCTAGATTACTATTATTATTACTTTGTGTTTCTGGAAATCCTATATTTGGATCCTATAAACCTGTAGCGCCCTCTTCTGGAGACATGTAGAAATCACAAACTGCTGTTCACACTCAATGTACTTGTCTCTAATGTAATATATGATTTCCATGGTTTTCTCACCAGGACAAGAAGCTCATGAAGGCTTTGTTTGACGTTCTGGCTCACCCACAGAACTTCTTCAACTATACAGCACAAGAGTCAAGAGAAATGTTCCCTAAATCCTTCATCCGCTTCCTGCGTTCCAAAGTCCTGAGATTCCTTCGCCCCTAAAAACCACCGGGTTTCTGGAATTTCATGATAAACTTAGATTAGATACTGGCCACAGTATCTGTTTCATCCACTGGCCCCTTTCAGAGTATTCTGTAGTTACCTGTTTTCACACAGAGCCACACTAGAGTGGACCACACACTTGATAAAACTGATCCTGACGGGACAATTCACGCAAGTGGACTTAAGTGGAGCTTTAAGCGGGAGAAGTGAAATGGTGCAGAGCATAGAACTTCATGGGCATCTTCACAAAGGAATCAGGATTTCTTCCCTTTGTTTGGATTTTTTTTTTTAGCAACAGAAGAATTGTAATGACTCCTTTAGATTTTAAAGTCAGGATTTAAATCCAAAGTGCACATCTGTGTATCTGAATATTGCTACATACTGTACATGCTGACATTATGGGACTTTTGTTAATAGCATTGTGATGAAAAAATGAACATGGTAGCAGGTAACAGATATATAATGAATGTCAGTGACACTGTATATAGAGTGTGTATCTAGTTTTAACATAGGCTACTTTCACAGATAGAGATGAATTTTTGACAGAAATACTGCTTAATGTCAGAAACAAATATAGCACAAATGTTTTCTTGGGAACATTAGCACTACTAAAGAAGTAGTCCCACCACAAAAGCAATTATTCTGATGAATGTTTTGTATATGATGTAAAAAGTTTTAGGTGAAACCCTAATGTATTGTAGTGGCTACATACGTTTTGACAGTACAGGATTGCTGCGTTTGCTGGTGGCTGTATTTGGTGTTTGAAGGTCTCTGGATGAGTGCGGCTGTTCTTAAAAAACCTTTTCACCGTCCAAAAAACTCAAATGTGGCTTTTATACATTCACGAGACATCGGCTGGCAAAATGACACCAGTAAGCATCGATACTTTTTCTACTGTTGACTAGCAACCAAAGACAACTAATCACTCTGCAGACACTCAGAGAAACTGAACGATGTGATTCCAGAGTACATGAAAAGTAATGAAAAGTCCTGTAAAATACAACTGAGCTATTCACCTGTTTTAGATGATACATGTATGTATATTTTTATGATTTTGTACATCTAATATGCTGTAAATAAAGATAGGAAACTTATTTTGTGTTTTCATTTCTGTTACTGACTTTTATTTTTGCCTTTTTTGTTGTTTAGCACTGCATTTGATTTGTATCTACACAATAATTCCTCTATGACTCAGAATTTAAGTTAAAAAATATATAAA
>OMNN01002450.1:0-10275 GCA_900302755.1 Chromis chromis | reverse complement strand
AATATATATACTTACCAGCAAGAAAATAATTACAATGCTCCATTCTCTTATTTAGATATGAAAAACAATACAATGACACACTTTAAAACAGTTTTTTGTTAAATTAAGTTATGGTTGCTTCTTAATTAAAATAATAATAATAATCTAACAATGACAAAGATTAAAACTAAATCCAGTCCCTATAGACTTAAAATTACTCTCACTGTAACCGGGAGCGGCTTCACAGATTGCCTTTCTACTGACTCTGGTCAAAAATGGCTTCAACAGCTTAGACTGTAAGTTCTCAGTGCTAAATAAAAAAGAAACTTTTTTAAACTCAGAAAATGTCAAAGAAAAGCAAATTAGTCCATAACCACTAGTCACTAATTGATTAAAATATATCTTTACTTCACTGAACTTGTTTTCTCAAGTTAAGTTAATCTAAATGGGCTGGTTTTAAACTTTCACAAGTTATATGATGACTTTGAACAAATCAATCATCCAAAGTACACACAAAGTCACATTTTTAAGGCAGCAGAGGTTTCCAAGCTGAATGAACTTATAATGTACAGATTTTTGATTGCTGTTTGTCAGCCAAAACAAATATGTGCTCATTTTATATGTACACCAAGACGTTTTTGCACATAATTTCACATTTACATGATGTGGAATATCAGAAACTGCACTATTTTTTCCACACATTTCATTTATGTACACTGGTTTGTAATTTCTACTTGATATGTATTTACACACACATTTACATAGACGCTTAGTCTCTCTGTTTAGGATTAACTATTTATATTTTATCTACATGAAATATAGTCAAAATAATCTAATTAATGATTTAATATTGTATTCCTATCATGGCCCTCTCGGTGTTCCGCGGGCCACAGTTTGGTACTTCCACTGTTTACAATCGTCTCAAGCCAAAGGGTGCGTTCGATTTATACACCAGCTCCTTTCCCGCTCGATGTGCTTGTTTGGGATTTCCGAAGTATGACCAAATATATTAAAAGTGACCAAATAAATGTTGAATAAAGGTATTTTTTTCTAGTACTGAATAGTTTAAATACGAAACTAAAAACCAGACAGTTGGTTTTACGTAACTTAATCCCACATCTACCGCCCGCCATGATCTCATTCATATATTACCGAACACATCGAGCCCGGTCCTGAATGCGGAAGTCGACCGCCATTTCCGGAAACTACAAGTCAGCTGCTGGGAGGCTGTTTATCCTGGAATTAGCTTGATGGCTAACGTCGTTTAGATTGTTAAGGGGCGCTTCGCATCGCTGAGGCTGTTTCTGGAAACAGTGTAGCGGCTGTTATTTGGAAACTGAACACCTGAGACGGACTGTGAAGATGAAGTCTGTGTTTGTCGTCGAGATTCTCTCTTTGTTTTGTTTTGTGCTGCTGAGCCAAGTGACAGCGAAGGTAAGGCTAATGTTAGCCTGGTTAGCTAGCCTCAGAGAGAAAATGGTGATGGTGGCTCAGTAAGCTGACATTTCTCCTCCTTAAATCTGCCTGAAATTTGAATTACTCCTCTGGTTTTAAAAGTTAAGCATTGTTGCATAGATAATATGGAGACGAGCTAAGCTATCTCTTAATATTCAGAGTCTGGTCTGGTACATCTGAGGTACATCGCAGGTGTTGATAACGCTGTGATTGCTGGATTATGAGAAATTATAATTACTCCCACTCAGTTTTGCAGTGTACCTGATGAAGTGAACATGTGTGCAATGTTTAATGTGTGAAAATAATTTATATTTATATTATTTTGCGCACATCAGCGCTGTTGTGTAGTGACGCTAGCATTATGACTAATCAATGGTATGATCCAGTATGTTCTGTGCAACAATATGTAAAAATAGAACAACAAGGCAAAACTGCTCCTGTGCTTGTATGGTTGGTATATCATCCAAACAAATTCTTTGAGCTAGTGCACACTTGGATGTCCACAATGGCCTAAAAGCCAACTATGATAACAGTGGCTTTATTTGTAGGACACTTGCATAACATGAAGCCAAAAGAGAGCTTCACGTGATTTTTATTGAGAGAACACAGGAAGACTACAACCATATTAAAATGCCTATGTGTATAACAGTGAAGCATAGATGACAATATAAGAATAGAATAGGATGAAACTGATAAAGGGGGAATGGGTGGGAAAATAAAATAATGACACAGCATAAACACTTTAAACCAGGGGTGCCCAACCCTGTTCCTCGACGGCCACTATCCTGCAGGTTTTAGATGTTTCCTTCTTCCAACACACCTGATTCAAATGATCAGCTCATCATCAAGCTCTGCATAAGCCTGATAATGATCCTGATCATTTGAATCAGGTTTGATGAAAGAGGGAAACATCTAAAACATGTAGGATAGTGGCCATCGAGGATCAGGATTGGGCACCCCTGCTTCAAACTATTCTATATGTTATGGGTCAATTTCCCAGTGAAATGTGAGGTGGGGTAGGGCAGAACAATCCGTTTCAAAAGGAAATCGCAATTTGAAACAATGCAGTTTGCAAACCGCAAAGACTCCTATTAAGAATATACAAAGTGTGCTCAGTAAATAATGACACCAATGCTGTAGTTCTTTCCTGTTTAATTTTGACACAATGGTTAAGGCATGTGTGGATTGACCTAACACAAGCCCAGTCTCATTATTTAATACCTTGTACATTTTGATGCATGTCTAACCAGGGTTTCAACTGTCGTATCAATAGTTATAGTACAAATTTCTGCTGTCCTTATTGTGCAACACTCATACCTTTGTCTTAGGTCAATTACGTAGTGAATATTTAATTGAGGCTTGACTTTAAAAAATTATATTGCAAATCAAATGGCAGTCCAAAAAGTTTTATGTCGATGGAATATGCCTGATGAGTTCGAGGAAGATTACAGACAACCAAAGCAAATGTATATGTGATATTTATCTTACAGAACTCTGAAGACATCCGCTGTAAATGCATCTGTCCACCCTACAGAGATATTGAGGGACAAATCTACAAACAAAATGTCTCTCTCAAAGACTGGTATGTTAAGAAATGTATCGCTACACTTCACTAAATGATATGAGCTGTCCATTTCCTGCTTGCTATCAGCTTTTTAATGCTATTTTCTTGCCAGCAACTGTCTCCATGTGGTTGAACCGATGCCGGTGGATGGGAAAGATGTGGAGGCATACTGTCTACGCTGTGAGTGTAAATATGAAGAGAGGAGCTCGGGCACCATTAAGGTATGTTCATGTTGAAGCGTATATATGTCAAAGAGTAAGGGTTGTTCTTACTTGGTTAGCTCTATCTAATGATTATGTTCAGTAAATATAGTTTGTTGGTTATTCTTTTGAAAGCAGTTGATTTGTAAAATACCAGGAAACTGTGTAAATCACCACATTGCCCTTTTTTTTGTCTAAACGGCAGCTTGAAGTCCAAAGACATTAAATGTACCATTATTGTAAGGTATAGAAAAGCAACCAGCCCTGACATGTGGCTCATATGACTAAACTGTGTGTCAATCTGCAAATGAATAACTGACTCATTGTTTCAGGACTACTTGTCACTTAAATCAATGTATATTGTACACATGCCGCTTGAAAACGAACATATATATAATTAATCATTCTATGTTTAGGTTACCATCATAATGTACTTGTCCATTTTGGGACTGCTGCTGCTCTACATGGTCTACCTGACTCTCCTGGAGCCCATGTTGAAGAGGCGTCTGTTTGGACACTCACAGCTTATCCAAAGCGATGATGACGTCGGGGTATGTGTTGCTTTTATTTTTACTGCATTGCGGCTCAGAAAGTGCGATAATGTTTTATGCTATGGTAAATGTTGAACGCCTTCTTTGCTGTAGGAATTTTTAAGCGTGTAAATAACCTCCCATTGCACAAAATGTCACGATGGAGTCATCCTTTTGTGGGTAAATTTTAACAAGCTCTCTGCAATCATTTTCAAACCCTTGTGTGTGTGGGAAGGCTGCTGAATAGATGGATTGTGCTGTGCTGCAAACACTGCAAATGCTTCAGCCCTTAATTGAAGTAAACATAAAAAAATGACTTCACATTCTCACAGCAGCTGATCCAATCAGTCTAAACAGATGCTTCAAGCAAAGACAGGATAATGCTTTAGTAACCACAATCACAAGCAAAATACTGCAGGAAGGAAGCTCTAACCAAGCTTTAACCATTTTCTGTTTACAACACACTACATGGAGCTAATAACATTCTGCAATAATGTGAAAATGAAAGACAAGGTTTCTTTGTTGAGTTAAAGCTGCTACATTTCTGCTTGAGAAATCCTGATTGTTTATGTGAACAGGGGCATGACAAAGATCTGGGTCTGG
The DNA here is from genome assembly GCA_900302755.1 of Chromis chromis. Lineage (NCBI taxonomy): Eukaryota > Metazoa > Chordata > Actinopteri > Pomacentridae > Chromis > Chromis chromis. The sequence continues at coordinate 5,944 of OMNN01002450.1, read as the reverse complement.
GAAGCTAATTTAGCAGGCTGAGATCAGTACTTGCAGATGTGTGTCGCTGTCGTAGACGGTCATGTTAAACTGAAACTAACTGTAACCCAGCTGTAAAATGTAACTTCTCTACCTCTCAGTTTCCATTGTCGAACAGCAGTTTGTTGTTTGTTCAAAGATTGCTTACTCTCTGCTCACTGTGCCATCAATTTTTCAGGATTAATATGCATTTTTATCAAGTGCCAGTACTAGTGCATATGTGGCATCAAGTGGGAAAGAAAAGTAATGACTGACCAACTTAAAGGAAACTGGGATTCGACACTAATCCTGTAACTGGAGCATGACAGCTCTCTCAGATTTCTTGCCTCAATCTAATTTCTCACATTAATCTCATTTCTAACAAAGCTGTTATTTTCCATTCCTTATTATTTGATATAACAAAAGCGCAGTTAAAAATCTCAGATTGCATACAAAAAACAAACAATTTGGTCTCCACTGGTATGACACCGTGTTTAGATAAAAACAAAAGGAAACAGTTTCTGCCTTTGCCTGAGGGTGGAGGGGGAACTACAGCTGCCTCACTGAGCACACTGTGTTTGGACTGGCAGAGTTCAAGAAAGTGGAAGCGTTACATGAGAGGGTCGTCTTAAAAACTCTTGTGCCGTAGAGAAATGTGATAAAGCAGAAGTCGGCACTAAAAGTTTTTGTCAGTATGATAATGTTCTGGTGAATAAGCAGATTATGGTGCTAAGTGCCACTTTATTAAATTAATTCCAGAACAATGCTGAAAATTCAGACCAGTTTTTGTAGCACAGCAACTTTCTTATGGACTGTAACTTGAATGAATGCAGGGAGAAAGAAATTTGCCAGCAGAACCAATAAACTGAAAGTACCACTGTTAAATTAATTATAGAGGAAACAGTGGGCTTGTCATGTTTAGTCAATCTTTGATACAGAGATGCTGCCTGACTGATAATTCGTGCACATACAAAAAAAAACTCCCTGACTTTTCCGCTGTCTGTGGCATTCATCCTCCCCAGCCTTTTTTTAAAATCATGTCATGACAATAATTTTACAAATTTATTTGGTGCATTACAAAAAGAAATCAAACCAAAGAAGTTGGATGATCGATTAATCACTGTTTATTGAAATACAGTTTTAGCAGATTGTATTTTTTAAGTATGAATGCAATGCACAGTGATGTAGAATAAAGAACAGATTAAGAAAAAATAGTCCTAAAATTAAGTTTTGTGAGATTTAATGAGGGAGAATGTCAGAAATATTGCCTGGAACTAATACATTTACTAATTCACAGACTTTACACAACAGTCTGTTTGACACACAAAAACTGTGGTTGGGAGTATTTAGAGCATATATGACAAAAAAGAATTATAAAATCTTTTGTGGGTCCACATGGAGTTTTGTGAGGGCTGGTAAATGTCCTCAAGGAAAAACATTTGTGTTGGTTGGGGCTAAAGAAATTTTGAAAATGAAAAATATTTGTGGGTGTGGAGTCAGAAAAAAGTGAGCCTCCTTGGTCTCTGTACATCGCTTCTCATCTCTGCTTAAAGGTGACAATCTGAAGCTACGTTAGCAGGTAGTGGCTACACAGTGTGGGTGGTCGTGATGGTTTGAAGGGTTTTGTAGGAACCAGATTTTAAAAAGGACAAAGAATGAATGGAATTATAAAAAATGACAATAGCTTCAGTTCTGCAACATCAATTTTGATGCATTTAAACTGTCTAATCTTGAGTCCAACAGTGTCACAGGAGTGCAATGCTAAAGCAGTAAAGTATTGTTTTAAAGGTGATCATTCAAATCTACTTCATTAAAAGCTGTTTGGGGTTATGTCTTACAAGATAGGCTTGTGTTTGATGTTTGTCAGACATTTTCAGCTCATTATCTTCTGTGTTTTTAGGACCAACAGCCTTTTGCCAACGCTCACAACGTTTTGTCTCGTTCACACTCTCGGCCCAACATGCTGAACAAAGTGGAACATGCCCAGCAGCGCTGGAGGAGGCAGGTTCAGGAACAGAGGAAGTCTGTGTTTGACCGCCATGTTGTTCTCAGTTAAAATTCCCTTTGAGTTTCGGGTGGAGCAAAAAAAAAAAGAAAGAATACAAACAAAAAAAACAACAGAAAAAACACTGTGACAAAACCCTCAATTTATATCGCTTTCTTCCTCTCATTTGTGGTTTAAATCTCATCCAGTGTGGCGCATCTGAGGTGAACGTGGTTAAGAAGTTTGGATCTGTAGAGCAAAGGTTCCTGGCAGAAGCACAATCAAAGCTAGGAACTCTTATTTAGTCTGCCGGCAGCACAAGAGATCACAGTGAACTCCTTTTTTGCACTGTCTAGAATGAATAGGCTTAAATAACTTTTTCCAAAAGAAGAATTTACTCTTCGGCTAATAAATGAAATGTGCAGTCCCATCAGTCTAAAGATGTCCAGGCTTTTAATTTTACGAGCCAAACTGGGTTTCAGGGTAAGATGTCAGGTGTTGGTTGGTGCCACTCATCGTGGCTGTCTCCTGGTCGCAATAATGATCTGTTTGTATTGCATTTATCTGGTGGGTTTTTTCCTCCCCCCTAAAGATGTGAACATGACATTACTGCTCTCACCACGGGAGAAAAGAACTAGTGTAAAATATCAATCCCTCAGCCTTCTTTGAAAATGCATGTTTTATAATAAATCTTTTATAAATGTGTTTTCAATCCTTCATTCCTACCATGATGTTCAATGTCTAACAGCTGGTGTGAGATTCCTCATTTTATGCATTACATTAAGTTTGATATTTAAAAGTAGTTTCACAGAACCTTGTTGCAGAAATCGATGCAATTTTCTTGGTGATGTAAACATAGCTGTGCTATTGATCCTCATCTGTTAATAACCCTGTTGAAATCAGTGCCCTCTTCAACTGCCTAACAAATGTAATGTATAGTCTTTCATTTTGGCACTTTTTGTGCTTGGTCTAACGTCAGCTCCATAATCAGAGTCCTTGTTGTCGAACAGGCAGCAATGGTTTGGCAGAGTGCTGTTATTCTGAGCTCAGAGAAGGACAGTGCACTGTTGGGAGACCTACGAAAGTGTTCTTAACTATTGTATATGTTTAACTTTGAAATAAATTTATGTAATATTTGTGATTCTTGGGTTTGCATTGTGTTGAGTCTGCTGTGTTCTTTACACTCTATCGGAGCATTTGACATGAACGGACAACATTTATAGATAATTCTTGGGGATATTGGAGTTCTGTGATAAGATGTGATGTCAGCATTTTTTCTTTTTACCATTCTTATGAGTAATCTTATCCGGACACACTTTACATGACCTACTTTTTTACTTTTCCTGTGTGCCATAACAAGCTGGATTGACCTGCTAAGGAGGCCAAGGAACATAGAAATCCAGACATTTTAAACACTGTTGTATAAGGATATACCCCATATGAGAATGATATGATGCTGAAAGACTAGCTCATGCATTTGGAACTTATAGGATGGATGACTATATATTCTTATGATCAGGATGTCCCGGTAACTGTCAAACCTCCAGTTGATCCAAAACACTCCAGCGAGAGCGCGGACCGATTCTAGCAACAGAGATCATATTTCTCCCATATTAGCTTCTCTTCAGTGGCTCTTTTTAAAATTCAGAATAGAACTTAGAATCCTTCTCGCATGTAAAGCCCTTAGTGGCCAAGTTTTGTTGCATCTTAAAGACCTTATTGTGTCATATTGTCCCAACAGAGCACTTTGTTCTCAGAGTGCAGGCTTATTAGTGGTTGCTGGAGTTTCCAAAAGCAGAATGGGAGGCAGAGCACTCGGCTCTCAGACTCCTCTGCTGTGGAACCAGCTCCCAGTTTTGGTTCAGGAGGCAGATATCATCCCTACTATTAAGATTAAGCTTAAAACTTTACTTTTAATAAAGTTTAGTGTATTGGCTGCTCACGTGAACCTGAATTATCCCTTAGTTATACTGCTATAGGTTTAGACTGCTGGGGGACTTCTCAGGATGCACTGAGCACCTCTTGTCCTCTCTTTCTCCAAAAGTGTAAATGCCACAACTGCATGTCATAATTTTGTGCTTTCTCTCTCGTGTGGTTTGTATTTTGTCCTCTTTGCAGGTATCTATGACTCTGGAACTGCACGTTTCTGATCTGCAGTTACTGACCTCACTAACCTCCCGAATGTTTATTGCTCTTATGTGTTGTTTGTCTGATTTCTATCTACTATCCTGTTGTCTGATTTCTATCTACTATCCTGTTCTCTCACCCCGACCAGTCGAGGCAGATGACCGCCCTCCCTGAGTCTGGGAGGCTTCTTCCTGTTAAAGGGGAGTTTTTTCTTACCACAGGCATTTTTTTTTCTTCCTAGCTTTATTTATTTTCTTAAGCTTTTAACAGAAGGTTGCTCAAATATCTTTTTATATATCTTTATATATATCTTTTTTATTCTTAGCCTGATTTGTAGAAACTTTTATTGCCTAAAACATGGCAAAAATTACCACTGTGGAGTGATAAAAAAAGACATATCCTAAATCCCTTCTGTTAACATTGTTGATATTAATATGTAAACCAAAAATTTTGAAGCTGGACTTATCCAATGTTGAGATTTCTGTTCTTGAAATCAATGCAAAATAGGACATTTTAAAATATACATTTGCAGATATATCATTTCCACATTTAAACATAACATGTTAGAAAACTTGTAATAAAAAAAACATTATCATAGTTTAAGTAATCAGAAGTTTAATGTTGATATATGTGATATTTACAAAAATATACTCACCTGTGGCTTCTCACCTTATAAAACTGGATGTTGATCCCTCTATAAGAGAAAACAAGCAAAAACAAATGCAGGATCCATCTTCTTAAAATCTGTTTTTAACTGCTTTTCTAGTTAAATGTGCAGTTAATGAAAGCCAGATTTTGCTTGGATGCACAGTTTTTTGTTGGTTTGTTTGTTTTTCTTTTTAAAGTAAGTTACTTCCAGTGTCTGATGTCTTCGCAGTTCAGTAAATCTCTCGACTATTTTGATGATTTGTGTTGACTGTGTTGGCAACAGTTTTCTGATCCCCAACATAATAACACTACCAATGGAAAACACTCATTTGGGATCAGCTGGACTTGTTTGGTCAACACAGTCTCCTATAATAACTACAGGGCTGATTTTGACAAGCTGATTTCTAACACATCCAGACAGAAGTTCTTGAGTTGCTTTGATTGACTCAAAAACATCTGGAAACCACAAAAAAGTCAGTTTAAGTCAAAGACCATTGACTTTAACTGCGACTCCCTTCATTTGCAGTCGTCTGCACCAGTTTGATAACCCCAAACCATCTTCTTTTCATTTTACTAAGTGATTTCCATACAGCTGCGTCATCATTTCCTGTGCAGTCCACTTTTTTCTTTTTTTTCCTCCCTCATTGCATGCAGTTATACGGAGGAGACTATTTTCCCCAGAAAAAAAAGGAAAAGAATCAGTTTTCAGGCTGCACAGAGAGAGAAAGCGACACAGGCTCTGGAGAAGAATGGATCACTGAGCAAAAACACTGCAGCAACACAGACAGACGGGTAAGTTCCTCTCTTTCACCTCATTAAATGCTGTGTATTTATAGAAATCTAAGGAAATTCCCACTTTTTTAAGTAAGTTGGGGCATTTGTTCCATGTCATGATGATTGTGAGCATAAGAAAGGAAAAGGATCTCTTAGTATCTGTTGGCATATTTAACAAAAGTGAATTTAAAGTTGATCACAGACACTGTCCTTGATCGATGTTGGCTGACTGTCTGCTCCAGTGTTTGATGTTTAAGAGGGGAGACGGTAGCTCTTCTCAGTTTTTACTGCTGCATTTACACCAGTCAGCCTACAGGGGGCGCCTCAGCCTTTGAATTTGATCCATCAGATAATCAAAGGCTTTTCCACTCATCTGTGCTTTGCTTTTTTGCATCATGCCTCAACAAGCATCTA